>JAUTDX010004940.1:0-44656 GCA_030844895.1 Ambrosia x helenae | reverse complement strand
GCATCTGTCCACCGCATGTTCAAATTGTGGGGGAGTCTTAGCCGATATATTTATTTGATTAATATTATTATTTGAATTCTTATTGTATAGATCGATTTGATCTCTAGAGTAATTGTATTGTGATTATCTTACCATATTTAGAGATAAGGTATCTTTGTATTCTCCCAATTTTAAAGGGTTGTTTCTTTTCAATGTGATCATCAAGAATTCTTAAACCATAAACACTTTTACAAACAACCGGTTTAGGTTATATATAACTTAACTAGAAATTAAAACACTATGGGTATGTTTGGCAAGGAGCTTTTAAGAGCTTTTAGGAGCTTCAAGCTTTTAACAAAAAGCTCCTACTTAATAAAAAGCTTTGTTTGATTGAAGGAGCTGGAAGCTTTTAGGTTGGAGAAAAAGCTCTACAGTGAAAAGCTACTAGTACTAGCGTTTAAGAAAAAGCTCCTACTAGCTACAAGCTTTTAATGAGTAAATGACACAAATACCCATTCTATTTTTTCTAATAAAATAAAAACTTTCCTTACAAGCAATTAATTATGCCCATTTTGGTCATTTTATACATTTTATTAAAAGCTCCAGCTACTCTGCCAAACACCAAAATATATTTAAAAGCTTCCAGCTACCAGCTTCCAGCTAACAGCTTGCAGCTACCAGTTTACAGCTTCCAGCTACCGGTCACCAGCTAGTTTTACCAATTTTAACATTTCTTCGATGTGTTAAGCATTCCAATTCTTTTTATTGGTTTTGTATGTTTGGCTTATCAATTGTTTTTAAAATATTATTCACCATCGAAATTACAAATCAAACATCAACTTGTGGAACGAACCCATAGAAAATAACATTTTGTTGTTTTCCCATACATGATTGGTGCCATCACTTGTCAAAGTTTCGAGGCTATGTTTGGCAAAACTAGCTGTTGGCCTGGTACTGGTAGTTTTTTAAATAAAATGTATAAAATAACCAAAATGGGCATAATTAAAAGCTTTGTAAAGAAGGTTTTTATTTTATTTTAAAATAGAATGGGTATTTGTGTCATTTACTAATTAAAAGTTTGTAGCTAGTAGAGTTTTTTCTTAAAAGCTAGTACTAGTAGTTTTTTACTATATAGCTTTTTCTCCAACCTAAAAGCTTCCAGCTCCTTTAACCAAACAAGGCTTTTTATTGAGTATAAGTTTTTTCTTAAAAACTTGAAGCTCCTAAAAGCTCATAAAAAACACATGTGTATATATACACACACATCATGGGCACACTTCCTGTAACATCGGGCCTCTCTCACCACCAATATTGTCCGCTTTGCCCCGATGGGTTGCCCATCCAGAGCTCACGGATTTGCTTTTGGTTGCCCCAGTGGAGACTTCCCAGGAGGTCACCAATCCTGGTACTACTCCCACCTGAGCCGCTTAACTGTGGAGTTCTCCTCTCATCCACTAGCATTAAGCTCAAAGCGCGTTGGTGATTTAAGAGGCTTTGGATTACTTATGAACCAAGGATCTCTCCTGGCCACGGCCGATGTGGGATTTGCCTAGGGTGTCATACAATGGTCCATGTTAATCTTCTCAGAAATCGGTACTGTTACTCTTCCTATGAACTATTCGCCTCCATCTCCATCGATTTCTCCGTCATATCAATAGCATAACAGGCTCATGGTGTGATCCGTCTTCCACCTCCGTCTCACTCTCGTCCCGTCCCAAACACCACCCCCACCCATGTCTTCGTCTCCATGCTCTCCAAGGACATATGAGACGACACCTTTGCATTATATTTGCAATTAATTTTTGGACCGTTTGGCCCACAACGGTCATATTTAAAAAACAAGGTTTTTTTATATATAAAAAACAACACCACTCACCTCTTTTTTTTATACAAAACTCACTCTCCTCACTTCTTTTCTCTCTAATACTTTTATAAACTCTCCATTTTTTATACAAAATAACATGGATTCATTCGATCCCTTTAACCAAAACACCCCAAATAGTCTGAATCCAAACCTGAATCCAACGATGTGTTACCCCCGGTACTAGATCCACCAATCTCGCAACAAGTACCACCCAATTTATTGGCGATCCTACAATTCCAACAAAACTCGAACTCTTTCTCCCAATATTAATCCAATGCAATATTTGCCAATTCAACACTTTATGCAAATGCAAAAATCGTTTCCCACTCCACAAACACGTTTTCAAACAAGCCAATCATTTTCTCCACAAGCACCTCCTGTAACATCACCTATTGGTCCGTCTCAACCTGTCGACGAGGATAGTGACGATGAAGAGATCGTTCCGGAAACTCAACCTTCGCCACCCCAAGCTAAAGCTAAAGGTCCTGGCCCGAGGTAAACCGAAAGATGGAGTAGCGAAGCAATGGTCGATGTCGAAGAGGAGGTGCTGGCTAAGGCGTGGCTTGCTACCTCAAAACGCGCCGAAGTTGGTAATAATTTTTTTCATGTACTTATATATATATATATATATTATATATATATATATATGTACATTGTTTAAATTTTTTAATTAATATAATATACTTGTAAAATTGTAGGCACTAACCAATCGCAAGAGGCTTTATGGATCAAAGTGGGTTAAAACTTTCATATGTTTATGCAAGCCGAGCCGTATCGACATATAGATTCTGTTAGCTCGAAGTGGAGAAAGATGGACACAGAATGCGGTCGATTTAATGGTTTTTATAACCAAATTAAGTCGAACCCGACTAATTGTTGGAATGAGCAAAATATTTTCGAGGAGGCTTTGCGCAAGTATAAAGGGGAGTATAAAAAGCCTTTTGGGATTATTAGGGCTTGGTCGATTTTGAAAACAAATAAAAAATGGGTGACGGTCCCAAACGAGGTTCAACGGGCCAAACGTACAAAACCAACCCAAAAAGGAAGTCCATTCGTGAGAGGCTCGCCCGTTTCAATTGATATTGATATCAACGAGGAGGCGGAGTTCGAAATACCACCTATTGAGGAGGAGAGACGCCCCATAGGTTGTTAAATTTACATTTTTTATTTTTTTTACATAATTGTTACGAGTTTTTTTCTAATACATAAATATTATGAGTACTAATTTAGGTTGGGATAAAGCTCGAAAGCAAGCGGCGACGGCAAAGAAAATCGCATCGGGTAGCACAAGCGCGAACGGTTCCAGACTTGACAGTTTAACGACACAAATGGAAGCTTTCAACCAAGCACAAACCGAAAAAATAAAGATCAACAAGGAAAAGCTTAGGTTGATAGAGGAATCGAAAGCGGTGGAAGAGTTTAAAATTATGTCGATTGACCTTTCTAGTTTTTCCGAAGAACAACGTGAAGTGTTGAAAAAAATGCAACAACAAATTTATCAAAAGTGGATGTAGTTTTTTTTTTAAATTTAGGAAATCTTTTTTTTTACGGTATGTTTGGATTGTTTGTAATTTTTTTTATTAATTTTATTATTTATTTTAACTTTATATTGTTTATTTGTTACTTCTAAATATAATTAAAATTAATAACAAAAAAATAATTGAATAATAATAAATGCATTGAGGGTTGTCTCCACACCCTTACCTTGTCCTAAAACAAAGAACATGAAGCAAGTCCCAGGTGGCATCCTATATAGCAAGAATGTCTCCACACCTACTAGCCTCATGCCTCCTCCACATTAGCTTTAACAAAATCTCAAAAAACAAGGTGTTTTGCAAATTCTCTCATGGTCGTACTCATTTGGGTTCCAATTTTTCAAGCCCACAGTTTTGTATGAGCAATAATTAGATCTGCAAAAGATGTTTATTTAATAATTTGTTTGAGCTTTAAGGGACCAGGATTAGTTTTAACCAACTTATAGTGACTCTACCAAATAGGAATGCAGAAACACAAATACTCAAGTACTTAATGAATAAAATGAGTTAATGGTTTGAAGCGAGTATATAGGCCCTCTAAAGTTCCAACTTTGATTAATGTGGGGGTTGATATGATGGTTAGGGTGGAAATCATGAGTCAAATATAATATATGCAAAGTGACAAGACCTAAACTAGCCCGAACCACATGTTGAAAACCTAAAGTTAAAGTGACTCCTCCACCCCACCCAGCACCACCAATTTACATGTGATTTTGGTGCTTCAGCTTTTCTTTTTATTTTTTTACATTCGCAATGATGGTTATTGCTCTAGTTTTGGCATCAACCAATCACCACCGTACACCCACTCACCACCACCACCTAAATGTATGCCACCACTTTTTATAAAACTCAATTTCATTGTCAATACACACACATATAATAGATCTCTCTCTAACTGACCTTTTTCATTATTGGTGCTTGGATGGACTTTTCTTATTCTACATCTAGTGGTAAGATATAGTACTAAAGTATATCTTATTTAATAAGATATTTTTTTTGAATGGCTAATGTTTTTCCCCATTTTTATACCCTTTTTATTATACTCTTTTTTGCCTCTTATAAGGCTTGAACTTCCAACCTCCCCTTTTACAACATCAACACCTTTACCACCACACCACAAGATATTATATATCTATATCTATACTACATTATAAGTATCAAAGATGACTAAGATGGTAATTTACCATCAATTTTAAGATGGCATTCTAAGAGTCTCTTTAGAAAACCTAGTTCATCTCAAATTTTTTTCCCGTCCTACCCTTCTTCACTATATTAATGCTTCTTCGATCCTTAGGTCTGGCAAATTTAATTCACAATTAATTAGCTATTTTGTAAATTCCATCAATTTTCCACTCAATTGACCATTCTCCCTCAACTTGGCATTCAATAGCCATTATAAAGAAGATTTTTCTAAAGTTTTGACAAACACCATACACGATACACCTTTCATTCGGAGTGATCGATGTCAGCGAGATGGGCTCCTGCTGCATAGCTTAACTCGCGGCGGTCGCCGGTTCCGATGTCTGGCTCCTCTATAAAGATGTTGAAGCTCTCTGAAGTGTTAAGGGATGAGTTTATTTATTGAACACAAGGTTATTTGATATTTTAATATACTCCTTTTGATCTGTTTAGCTATTATTTGATTGTATATTGATTGTGTTGGATTTGATGGTTATTTTGGATATACATATATATATATATATATATATATATATATGTAAACACTAGTAATGTCTCTATCAATATTTGAGCGTATATCTAGAGGTATTTGGTTAGACAACATAACATAACACCATAACCCTAAAAGATGTCGCCCACATCTCTCTCTCTCTCTCTCATTCGATCACTTTGTGATCATTAGCCATCATTAGTATACACACTAAATGGAACCTAATCACACTGACAAGGATGTCGTCTTCCTATACGTTTACAGCATCAGTATCAGGTCTCATCAATCTATGAGGTACACGTTTATTATATGTTTTACATTACATACAATCAGAACTGATCAACAACAAAAGGACTAGTGTAGAAAAGATAGGTTTATACGTACAATTTACAACTCAAAATCTTTGTTAAATACACATATATGATCAAATTTTACCTCATATATTGGTTTACTGTATAAAAATGTGTAGACTAAAACCACTTAATTAATTACTAGTGTCTCAGCGAACCGAGATCTTGCATACTCTTCGCGTACAGGAAGATCAAGTTTCTGAGCAAAACAAACCAGATTATCTCACCAGTCAAAGCACCAAAAGACAGCTTGTTTACGGTCACAGTGATGGCAAATTTGTTGTTTATGTCACAGTATGTTGTAGATCCACCTAGTCCAGAGAGAACGACCCCGATTATAGAACCATAAGCTATTTTAACACTTCTAAACCCCAACCCGAATCTCCTACCTGGGAAGATTAAATCCTTAAAATCTCCACTTCCCAATATATTAATCCATGAGGTATTTGAACAGTACATATGCTATTATTGTGATTGCTTGTGTTTACAAGGGTATTTAAGGTATTTTGGTAATATGAATGGCAATTTTGCACAACTGTATAACATCTTACTTTTTTATGGGTGGTGTTGAGTGGTGTAGGGTTTTAACACATCTCTTTGTTCTCTCTCGGTTTCCACAGCTCACCATCCGCCTGTCTCTCTCTTTATTTCCACTGCTCACCCATCGCCTGTTATCCCTCATTTCGGCCACCCCGAATGTCATATTCCTAGACTTCGAAGAGGGATGCGTTTATTATCATTGCCTGTGGTTCCCTTTTGAAAGGTGACAATGGAGAGAGGAACGACGTCGCCACAGGCTGCCTCAGGTCATCTTTGATGGTGTCTATGTTTAGGTGTCTTCTCTCCCTGTGTCTACCTCGATTTTTATACTGACCTGGTGGTGGTTTATTGATTTGTTTCAGACGGTGATGTGTTCCATTTGGTTGGTGGTGGATGGTGGTGATGCGGTGAACGTTGGTGCATGTTGGTGGTGCCGCAGGTGTTCCACTGTCTTTGATGGTAGTAGTCAGCGTCTGTTTCAGACGGTTGTTTTGTCTGTCGCCTTTCATTTGGTTGGTGGTGGATGGTGGCAGTGCTGTGAACACCGATGGATGGTGGCGTTTGAATAGTGAATTATAGTGTTTTTTAAAGATTTTGTTCTTTACGAGTGTATTTTACTAAAACTGAGTTGTGTATGATTCGGTTTCTTTTTGGTATCATTGGTATTTCCGCAAAACAACGAGGCTATGATGCGTGGCTGAGCCTCAAAGGCATTAATTGTCTTTTGAACCCTTAATTGCAAACGAGTTTTAGTAATTTTGCTAATTGGTAATATGAGGCAATGATGTGTATCCAAGCCTTTGGCAAGTTAGGTCATAGTTGGCGATGATGATGAATGTGCCAAATTGGCAATCGTGATGGCTTTACATAAGCAACCTTGCCTCTTTTATTTGAGCCTAGCTTAACATAGGCAACCATGTCTGTAGTGGCCTTTTTTATGGGCCACGTGTTTACTGTACATTAGCGATTTGTAGAGAATGGAATGTTATGTGAGATATAGTTATAATTAATGGGCAGTGTATTTGAACAGTTACAAACGACGTTATTGTTTCCATTAAATCTAACATTATTTCTACAACCACGTATTGATTGGCTTTGTGTATTGGGTGTGATTTACCAAGTCCGCATGTTTGTTGATAAAATACGTCAACAAAGTGATAAACCTTGGATTGTTTTACTTAGGGCGATGATGATAAAGGAGAGTTGATAGTATTGTTATGGCATGGAAAACGTTTGTTTTGCAGCCACAGTCGCCTATCTTATCTGAGCCTCATTTAAGGTTGCATCACGAGATGGTTTATTCATTCCGGATGGCTGTAAAACCATTAGTTTTTAGGGTTAGGCAATGATTATGAAATAGCTGATGAGCAAAGCTTATATGAGAGGTTCTTGAAATTTTTTCTCTATGTTGTATGCTATATTCGTTAGTGTTGTTAAGGCGGTGATGACGAGCCTTGGCTTATCCGAGCCACAATCTTTACTTGAAGCTGTTGTTGTGGGTGCAACAATATGCTACATTTTAGTTACATAGCCATTATTTATCTGCTTTAAACAAAATAAATTGTACCATTTCGTTCTATATGTAGTATATAATACAATGGTACTAAATCTATTTAAGCTCGATCTCAAAGATTGGGAGGCCACGATGATGCACAAGAATGTTTCGCTTTTGTTTTTCTGTGACGCAACCATGATGGCTATGTGAATTACTTTGTATTTTCACTTGGAAATTAGTACATGTTATAGTCACATCGGAGATTCCAAGCTATAGATTCTTTTACTTTCATACACAGTGATGTTACGAGGTATTTTTTACTGTCTTGGTATGAAGTTATAGTAAAGATGTTTAATAAAGTTATTTGCTTTGTGATATAGTACTGGCGTATATCATTTTGGAGGATTCAAATTGCAATGTGTAGCAACTCTTTCAACTATTGGAATCTGTTAGGACACATTAGTTTTGATTTCATAAAAGTGTAATTATGTTTAAAAGACATATTTGAAATGCTTGAATTGTTTGGAGTCATAGGAACAACAAATGATGCAAAAAGCCTAATAGATGATGTATAGAGAACCTACAATGCTTGCAACTACTCTGCCTTCTATATAGATGATATCAGGGATTGATGGGATCTTAGAGCTTCTGGTTACCCTTTGGTTACTCAACATGGAACGGTGAGTATTTTATTTTGTTGTTTGCATTGCCATTAGCAAGAAATACTATGATCGTAATTATGAGATTGCCCTTTGTAGATCTAAAACATCTTATTTTATACAAGACGCGAGGTTGGAAATTGGAAGGAAGGCTGATTTTGTTACTTTATGTTTTTAAGAAGGTTGATTAAAATTCTGTATGGGTTTTTGAAGGGACAAGAGAAGAAAGCTAGCAATGATTGATCTATGTCTTTATTGCTTGAATAAATCGAAAATATGGTGGGTGATCAAGCAAAGAACTTTGCCCCATGCAAACTTTCTGGATTCGCCATCTTATTTGACTATTGTTCTAGGTGCTTATTCTTATTGGCTTTATTACATTAGGTTCTGAAAATCTTTTAGTTATTAATGTCTATGTTAGCAAGGATTATGGGGTTATGCGCAGTTAAGTTTGATATAATATTCCATGTATATATCGTTATGCCTGCCCGCTTCTCAGGTAGATCTAATTTTGGCCAATTATCCTACGATGCGCAAAATTTCCAGTTTCCTGTGCATACTCCCGCCGCGTGACATAAGGAACGCGGCGCAAAGCGCCGATTTCATACCACTAGTTAGAATTTAGTATTTCGGTACAATGTGGATTTTGTTTAAGAAGTGTTAGAAGTGAGGACAATATGTCACTAGTTGTATGTTGTTGGATCTGTGACGAGGGTATTTGCGTTCATTTATAAATACAATATACAATAATTTACCCTGAAATGACTAATTTGCCCCTGACTTTAACTGAGTTTTCTAACAACGTTTAAAAATTGGTTCAAAATGGCACCAAAATGAAACCACCGGGTTTCAGTGATAAGAAAAAAACGTTTCTGTCTAAAGTGACATTTTGAACCAAATCTCAGTTTACTCTATAATTATATAACTCAAACTTACCATTTACGTTGTACACATTTTTTTATATTTAACTTATTTTTTTCTAAATTCGTATGTTAATTTTTCTTTCAAATTTTACTAATAACCATTGCTTTTTTAAATACTAGTGGGGTGCCCGTGCGTTGCAGCTGAGACCACAACACTCCAATTGGTTATTATAAGGGTGTGTACAAGCTGTTGTTCGGTTCATCTTGGTTTCGAGCCATAACCAAAACCAAAACCAATACTTTTGATTGAGATATTTCAAAAAACCGATTGGTTTCAATTATTTATTTATTTCAATTTGGTTAATCAGTTATGAACATCGGTCATACTGTTTTTCAATAAATAACCCAAAATTTTACTTGAGCTGGAAATGTGGTCTTGAACCCACTATTATTAATTATTAATTAATTTATTTTTCTGTTACTGTCCACTCATTTTACTTTCTTAATATCTTTCTTGATATCTTTGTTCGAAATTCATTATAAACATAATATTTCTACTTTGATTATAGAATACGTAGTAATTTCATAATTCAAATCGTTGCTTCATGATTAAAACACGGCTTTTATTATTGATTTCTCGATTTCTATATAGTATTATCAGGCTTATAAAACTTTAACTTTTATAAAGTACCAAATACTATATAAATTATCATAACAAAATATGTAGCATTATGTGTTATATTTAATGTCTTTAAAATAATTGTAGAATTGAATATCATGTGGTCTTATAAACATCTCATTACGCTTGATTTCCTTTGATTAAGTATGGTGTTTAAAAGACAATTTTACCCTCAAAAAGTAGTTATTATATGCATTGTGTGTTGTAACATAAGGAATCAAAATTGTATTTTTTAAATTTTAATAAGTCCTTAAAAATGCTTTATAATATAGTATAGATATAGATTTTTCAATTTATCATGTAACTAACATCTTACTTTTTCACAAGTTAATTTTGTTTTTCGAACTTTTGCTAAATAACAGTTATTCAAATAGCTTGATGGCTGGGCCTTACATTGATTGAATGGCATTATACCTATAAAAAAATGGATTTGGTATAGTCCGATCCGGCCCAAGGTTTGATACAATATGCATCTGTTTGTTGTACACTTGTACTTAACCGTTGATATCTCAAGCTTCTCAATCAGTTGTTGAAAAATTAGGCCCTTTGATCAAACACAAAACACACGAGATTGAACGAATTCGTTCGACTCTTTTTATTATCAACCAAAGCACACTAAATACAATAGACCTAACCATATATTTATACTAATAACATACTAATTCTAACCCAACTCTAACTCTATTTTAAATAGTAAAATAAACCAACTAGCTAAACCTATCTAGTTAAACCAATAATTATCCCTAATTAAATATAAAAGACACAATAAATAATTTACCAAGAATTATCTATAACCCGTCTTGATTTTATCTCCTAATTCAAGATTAACGTCTTCATTCTCCCCCTTAATCTTGAATTAGACTTGTTTCTTCACATCTACACCGTTGTTGACAACTTCAATTCCTTGACCAAGATTCATATCTCCCTCTTCCCGGGTCACCAGAACTACCCCGTTCTTGACCACTGATCAAAGAAAAAAACAAGCTCCTCGCTTCTTCCGTTTTCTTCTTTCCTTGCTAGACACGACAAGATTCAAAGCACCCCGCTTTGACGAATCTGTTTCCGTCTGTCTATCCGCAAATTCCAATCAGATACATCTGCCAAAAAGAACAACCTACACAGGTTTTTCCATTCTTATCCTTGGCGGGAAGGACCGGGTCTTGATCTTACCTAGATTGAAAGTTGCTAGTGCTATGAAGTTTTTCACCACTGAACCGAACACCGGGTAGTCACCACCGCCATCTCAAACAGTACACCCCGTTATACGGCTAACCTGAACCACTGTTCACCACCACGAATGTCAATAACCAACAAAGACAAGAACACCCCGCTATTCCGTCTTTTCGGTCGCCAAACAAATTCCTTAGCTCCTTGCTCTTTCGTTTTTCCCACGCAACGCCAGTTGGTTTTATTTTAGTTGAACCTTCCGCAACTCAATCACCCCTGCTGATCTGCCAACAAAACTCGTTGATTTATTTTTGACCCACCAATCGGGCTGCCAAATACACAAACCGTTACTGTCCAAATCGGCACTTCTCCTTCGCCACCACCTAAACGAAGCATAATACATTGACTTTCCATGCATGTGATGGTAATGAAAGTTAATTATTGAGTACTCCTTTACAACCACGTGACTTCCATTCCCTTTCATTCAACCTTAGCCACTTATGTATCCAAATCTTCAAAGCACATTCCACCGATCCTACTTTGAAATAATTAAGAATTAATTGCATAATCTTGATGAGACTGCTAAGTGAAAATCATGTCGTACGTCGCCTTAGTGCTTGATCGAAACACCCTGCTCAACAAGATTCCAGTGTTTCTTGATCGGGATAACAACCAACCGTGGCTTGTTCTTCATTCCGATCACAAAGCTTGATCGAGTTCTTCACAGTCTTGCGCACCAAGTCTCGTCTGCCGCCGTCGTTGCAGCCCCGCTAGGGGTGGCTGCCCCTTCTCGGAAAACGACTCTCAAAACTGCTAAGCTACCAAGCTCTGATACCAATTGTTGGAAAATTAGGCCCTTTGATCGAACACAAAACACACGAGATTGAACGAACTCGTTCGACTCTTTTTATTATCAACCAAAGCACACTAAATACAATAGACCTAACCATCTATTTATACTAATAACATACTAATTCTAACCCAAATCTAACGCTATTTTAAATAATAAAATAAACCAACTAGATAAACCTATCTACTTAAACCAATAATCATCCCTAATTAAATATAAAAGTCACAATAAATAATTCACCAAGAATTATCTATAACCCGTATTAATTTTATCTCCTAATTCAAGATTAGCGTCTTCATTAGTGCCCTCCATAGCGATCTTTCAAAACGAATTACTTTCACAAAGTTCAATTTAAGCTTAACAATCGCAAAATCTGATAACTTCATTGTAACATTTATTATTTATTTCGTGTATAGTTTAGTAGTGATGCGTTTTTATTCGCAACCAGTGGTAAACAAAATCGAAAACAATAGCATTGAAAACCTAGGGTTTTTAATAACATGGGTAATGAATAAATCGATAACATTATTAATAGGGGTTTTTATTAACATAAACTCATCCAAAAAAGAAGAAGCAATCGGATTCAACAAAATCGAAAACAATAACATTGAAAACCTAAATCATTTAACACTAAATCGTTAATAGAAGATGAGATTGAACAAACGGATTAACAAAAATAGAAACAATAACCTACAAACATCTAACAGAAATAGTCATTCAGAAGATACGATTTAACACTAAAATAGAGCACCAATCAAACGAAAAGTTAAAACTAAAACAAAGCATCAATAAACCTAGAAAGATGTATTATTAAGAAGATGAAGTTATACGAATTGTTACCTGATAGATGATTAACAATCAGAGAAAGAGAAATTCAGTAAGTGTTCAGAAGTTTGTTTAGGGCTTTGATGGAGAAAGAGAATAATGGAAAATGGAAGAGATTATGTGAGATATTATTAAGAATGGAGGTTATTAATTGTGAGGAGAAGGGGGAAATAATGGAGAGAATTAGGTGTTAAAAATGGACACGTGGCATTTTTGTTGATGTAGCATGGTGACGTCACCATGCCACATCAGCAAAAATGGTCAAGCCACCAAAAAAAACTAACCATGGTTAGTCTGAGGGTGACACAGGCCAAGAAGTTGAAAGTACAGTGTGGTGATGAAGAATTTTGTAGTTTAGTGTGTCAGCGGCCAATAATCAATATTTTAGGATGTTAAAATCCAATTTCCCTTTTTTTAGAAATTTGAAGAACAAAGTAGTGTTGGTATTTATAATTTTTAGAGAGAATTGGTGTGGGTAGAGAGAATTTTTAAAGAAAGAAGTATGTGTTATAAAAGGTGGTATTTATAATTTGAAAAATTAATATTTTTTATATAGTCGTTTGGTCCCCAACGGTCAAAAAAATAATAATAATTAAATGCCACAAGCCCGTCCTGTTCGTCCTGGTGAGGACGTTTGGGATGAAGACGGACCGAGGGGCGTGGTGTTGGGACGAGGAAGGACCGGGACGAGGTGTGGGACGTTCCCTACACCGAGTAGCCTTAGGATCCACAAAGTCTCAGAAAAGATGTAGTGGATAGACGACAATAGCTATCAAGAATGAGATCTAAAACTGCGAAGAGGTGATCAAACAATTTGCTATCAAGAATGCTATGAGAGTTTCGCAAATTATTGGTTAGCCATAAGAGTATTTCATTCTAATACTTTGTACCTATTGCTACAACGTTAATCTTCATTTAAATATTTAGTTTACTAGATTATACCCCGGGAAGAAATCTAATATGACATATCAATTTTACATATGAAATAGACTGATGCGCTTTACAGTTACATGTAGGAAAGCTTTCGGTAGCACCTACTCTAAAACAATTAACAATGTACCTCCAATGTTAACGCGTAGCATTAAACAGTGTATAACTTTAATGTTAACATCTAACCTAACACAATGTATAACTTTAATAATGTACAACTCCAATGCTAACACCAGTTGAAATAGAATTCATATTTACTGATTTGGACATAATTAGTGACTTGCCTATACATGATTAATTAATTACCCGAACACTTTGTGTTTTTTTCTTGTATGAACAAAATCCCACAAAATATAGTCGTTTTTTTTTCTCCGTTTTTATATATCACTATGGTACTCGTTGGAAAGATAATAAAACGCTCATTAATTTGATGATTAATGAATTACCCAAACACTTTGTGTTTTTTTCTTGTATGAACAAAATCCCACAAAAAAGTACTCGTTTTTTCTCCGTTTTTTATATAGCACTATGGTACTCGTTGGAAAGATAATAAAACGCTTGTTAATTTGTTGTAATTTTTTTTCTTTAGTAAATCTCGTATATAAAAGATATTAACGTTTAAAAATTATGGGAGGAAACATGAGACAGAAAAATCCAATTTTGTTTTTAATTTTTTTTCTTCTAAAATCATTTAATGCCACATGGCATGCCATTTTTAGATTTAATTTTATATCATTAATGACATGTCATTGCCACATAGCACACTCAATGAGGAGGATGCCCTCTAAGAGTGTCATGTAGGATTAATTGATTTCAATTATTATAATAGATAGATTAATTCCTTAGGGAGTAACGGCTTTTTTCGTCCTATACAGGGTACTTAAATCTTCAAGACCGGCTTTGATGATGAAGTTGCGATTTGTGAGTTCAGGCTTAGTTAGGGAATCACAACATCTTTTAATTGTAGTTATTGGTTAGCAATAAAAGAATGTCATTCTAATACCATAGTTATTGATATAACGTTAATCTTCGTTTAAAAATATTTAGTTTATATAATTCGTTAGGGTGTAACGATTTTTTATTTTTTGGGCTCATACGAGTATTTAAGTCTTTAGGACAAGCTTTAATGAGCTTGTTGATTTGTAAGCAAGAAATCACATCGTTAGGACAAGTCATACCCAACACAGTTAAACTCAGGTAACAGCTGGCCCACTTATATTAAAAATCAGATCCAGCCCACCTAAAATAGTTGATCTGGATTTCAAGCCTCACTCAGACTTGTGCTTCTAAGATAATAAAATTTCCTAATCTTACCTTTTTTTCCTTCTCTGATTAAACACAAACCACTCAAACAAATTGACCTTCGACGATACAAATTAATTGCTGGTCTGAAAAACAAAAGGATCTGTAACTTAAATTCCGGATTCAAATACTCGTTGGAGGTTTTAGACAATATTTTTCCTAAAATATATACATAGAAAAATTTTAAACATTTTAGTGCCCGGAAAAAATGAGCCTTGGCCGGGGTGCAGCTCGCTTACCCCTAAGTCCGGCCCTAGTGATAAGACTTGCATCAAACTGTTGGAATACACTTGAACAAACTTTTTTTATTTTTCATGCTCCATGGAATCAAACAATTTTGAGCATGTTTGGGATTGAGTTTGGAAACAATTTATTGACTTATTGGCTTTTTCCACGCCAATAAGTCATTTTGAAAACCCAGGATTTGATGCTTTTCCAGATGACTTATTAACTTATTTGCTTTTTCCAGAATCTTTTTTTTGAACGGCCAACAAATTGGAATCACTCACGGAAAACTGGAGTATCATCGTGCCACCAGTGTTGCCACGCGATCATATTCCACCACCAAGTCACCAATTCAGGAGGAAACTCATAATTATGAGAAAACCCCCTTTGTGAGATTCGAACCCATAAGTCAATAAGCCATTTTTCAACTCAATCCCAAATACCCTCTTACTTATCTTCCAAAAGTCTTGGTCACGCTTCAAGTGGGTAGTTTAGACATATATGGTCCATCATAGTAAAGTAAAGCATGTAAAACATAAATGTTTCCCTTTAAAGTTTAAACTGACAATCGTATATGATATTCCACATGAACATATACGTGACCTAATACATGATAGATGAACAACAAGAGTTCCGATTACAATTATTACGTAGGAATTTCGAAACACACTTCAATTCCTTTTATTATTTATAACCTCAAGAGAGCTTAAATGTCACATTTTTCTGCTCAAAGAAACGGTTATCGACACTAGAGCTTGATTCTCCTTGTTGGACCTTCTATCAGTTAAAATTTTTCCATACCTCTTGAAAACATCATCTAGTATTGCTTCACCAAAGTGGTTAGCAACCAATGGTTCAATCCTAGCTCTAATAGCCTTTGCCACACCATATCCTACACCATCATCGCGTGTTTCTTTCAATTCAATTGCATCGTTATCATTATCATTATCATTTTTCTTTCTCTTCCATGCTTCCCAGTTTACATCAAAAATCTCTAAGTGATCGATTGTGAAGGAACCTTCCATCTTCACCAAGTTCATGATCTCAGTAGGAGATGCAGTATACTGAGGAAGGTTGAACGAATCGAATTTCTCTTCTTCTACAAGGCCCTATTTATTTAGTGGTTACATTTGAATGCAACTAGTTAGGACAATTGGGTTTCATAAGTAACTCAAAACATAGACACAAAAGAATTTATTGAATATAACACATACTATTTAATTAAAACTAGAATGTTTGATTTAAAAAAAAAAACAAAGCTAGATAACCTTGTGAACTAGTTCATTACCTCATCTACCATGTCTTGAAGAGCCATAGCAAATGGCCTCCAAAGGTAATAACTTTCTTCACCACGAGGATCATCAGTTGTTCTGCCTGCTAATGTCAAGACCATCCGTCCGCCGGCCATCACCTCTTCTGACCGGCACCTCAAAAAGCGCAAGAAATCTTTTTGAAATTGTTCAAAGTACGCCCTACTTACACTCTCCGGTGTGGTATTTGATAAGTATATACTCCCCTTGTTCATCTCTTCAAGATCCGGAAGCTGCTTAAATTGACACTTAACATTAATCTATATATGCCTATATTTGGTCATAATTAAACTCTATTAAGTTAACTTAGTTAAAGTATGTCATGTATGAATAATTTTCATGGGGTCAAAACTATATGCACACCACTGATACATCATACAGGCCACATGGTCATAAGGCCAATTGGTCACAGGAATCACATGAGGGGTGATATGGAGATGTATGTGTGTTATAGTGACTCATCATACCGCTCATGATATTTAATTATTTGTACATGTCGTATGATAAATCACACAGGTCGTACAATGTGTTAGACTGACAAAGAAACGAGTGATGTGACATAGCACCCCATTGACAAAAGGCCATCTAGCCCATTTGACCGTTTTTCTTCGTGTATATTATGACGATTGGTAGTGGTGTACATATAGTAGCACCAAAAGAGAAGCGTAAACGCACCTGTGACAACCATTGAAGACTGTAGGAAGAGTGGACAAAATTTAGACTTTTCATTGGGAAAAGCCTACCAAAAAACGATCCAGGCACCCCGAGAAGTAGCATACCGGTTGATGGTGTACATCCCTCATTTTTTCATTGGTTATGTTTTCTTGAAGTTCTTGTAATGCAACGAAAATGGTGTTGAAATCATTGGTTGGCAAATCATTTAAGTTGATTTGAACTTCAGGAGATTTAAGGCCCATTTCAAGGCTAGTCTTGGCAACTGCATTGATCACCATAGATCCCACTAAAAGTGTGTTTGGTCCCAATGAACATCCAAGATCTGCCATAACTAGAGTTTTGGGAAAGTTGACATTGTTGTGACACAAGTCGCTTATTACTTGTTCTATTACCCCTTTTGTTTTCATTATTCCCATTCTCTATCACCAACAAAGAAGTTCATTAGTTTCATTACTAAACATGTTTTTTAAAAGTTAATGTTTTATAAACCAACCATCTTTTATTATTTTATAGGTTTAAAGAATTTGACATTGCATTTTATAACCTTATAACTATTGTTGTTTACGTGTATTTTTCAAATCATGGAGATACCATATATGCATGCATAAAGGAGATAATACCACTTCAGTATACCTTTAAATTTTTTTCTAGAGACAAATAAACATTGAATTTCTATTATTTTGTTTTATTAAGTTAGAAACTCGCGTAATACATGGTTTAACAATATAAAAACAAGTCTAACACAAATCTCTAAATGCTTCTTTTGATTTAATTAAATATTGTGTATAATAATGTAAAATGAAAAGTTACACTTTTATAGTTCACAAATGGGTCAAAAAGAGAATAAATAAACGAAATAAATTACTTGAATACTTTCAGCCACACAATTATATGACAAAAAATACAGGATTCAACAAATCATAACAAATTGAATACGTAAGCATATGACTGGATATCTTTAATTGGAGCCTACCAGGGTGTAAATTCGTTTATAGTTTGAAGAATTCCCAAAAAAATTATGGTTGTCCAGCTTTATTGATGATAAACATTATTTTCAATTTAATTTTTTTTATTAATAAAAGACAAATTACATAACAATAGCAATCAATAGATAAAGATAAGATAGAATTATTATTTTAGCTATTTAAAATAGTGGAGTCAATTAATATAGATTAGATAAAACGGGGTAAAGTGTTATGTGGGAAAAAAATGAGGAAGCACAAGAAAGTGCCGTGTAGTTAGCCTAGTTACTCATTTGTTAGATTTAACATATACATATAGATATAGACATACCTGCTTGTGATGTACATGTATAATGTATATATGAGTGAACCATTGAGGGGACAAAAGTAAAATTGCACTAACTTTAACATTATTTTACTAATTTCGTGAAAATAACGTTAAAAACGAAAAAACGGTTAATCATAAATCATGTGATGGCGTTGATAGCCAAAAGACATGTGGGTTCATGCATCAATCGGGCTTGTCCCGATTGTTAAGTGTTAAGTGTTATGTGTCTTATGTCCAAAGCTTGATGCAAAACCACTATCGAGCCGAGGGTCTCATTGGAAGCAGACTCTCTACTCCCACTCTTCAGACCTTACCTTAGTTTTGCGCGCTATTGATAGGACTAAATGAGTATGATGATAAAAGATATAGATATAGACATACGATTAAAAATTATAAATGATTTGCTTGATTCAAACGTATATTTAGTGCATGTTCAACTATATATGTGTATGTTAAATTAGAGAAAATAATAAATAAAAAAATCAGGGATTATGGATGCATGAATTGCCGCACCTGAAGTCCTGAGTTACTTGAGTAACTTGCCTCTCCGACTCCACCGTTCATATGAAAGAACTTGATCATGTCCATTTTGTTAGATTTCTCTTTGGCAAAGGCACGCAAGTTTGAAGTGTAGGAACTTATAACTTATGCAAGTATTTATAGGGAGCTCGTAGCATTTTATGTTAAGGAGCATTCCAACACGTTTATATACAGTCAACATCTAACATGTAGACATTCATTAATAACTCAACCATATGGGTGATAACACAAGCTGCCATGCATCTTATAATTTGAATCAAAATAAAACATGTGTTGTTAAAATATAGGTGTAATATTTACACTATTTTTTTTTGTTTAATTAAAATTTCCATTGACAAAAAAGGGTAAATTACATAAGGATGGTAGGTAGGCGGGCAACAAGCTGCGCCACCACCCCTTTTTGAATAGAAAATCCCAATCTGCTAAAAACAAAACCCCGCCCTTAGGGGGTGGAAAAGTTGTTGTGCACTACTCGCTGAACCCGAGCCAAAAACCGCACCGCCTCCGGTGCCAAGGAACCGAACGTGTCGAAGGCCAAGGGAACGAAAACATGCTGATTATCCTCACATGCTTTAGCATGCTTTTTCCATTTTCTTGGATTCAGCTCTCATGGCCGCTTGCCCGTCTACAAACCCACTATCCCGAAGCCCAACAAGGGGGGACACCCCGGTAAGATCAACACACGCATGTTTCCCACCTTCCCAACCAAAAACTAAGACATCTGCTGGGCGCAAGGTGGACCTCCCCTCCGCGGGGTCTGTGAGAAAATTAACTGACGCCTCTTTTCTTGCGGAGATCCCCGCTCTTCTAAGGATGTCTGCCAAAGCATCCCGGACAAAATAGTGCCGATATTTAAACCCTGGCAATTCCTTACAATGTAACACATGTTCCCCATACTTATCAAGGCATGCTTTGCGGCAGACCGAACAATTTTCATCATCGGGGAAAATGGGTATCATCAACCGGTATTTAAGGATTGCCCTGTACTCTAATGCCGACATCCGTTGCCCCAAGCCTTCGATAGGTAACACAGTAAGGAAGTCCTGGGCGTGAGGCTTTTGCAAGCATTCCAAGACGGCCTTCTGGCGGACGGACAGACGGAAATCCTCCTCCAAACTTTGTGCGATTCGGTTATAAAGAGCATTCGCCAGAGTTTTCTGTGGCTTTTTGGGGGCGGTATCCTTATTAAAGAACCCGCTAATATATTTGTTACATGTAACATATTATCTATCTATCTATCTATCTATATTATAAAGCATTTCTCAAGGACTTCTTAAAACTTAAGAGGTATAAGTTTAATTGCTTATGATACAACACACAATGCATAAAATAGCTACTTTTTAGGGGCAAGGTTGTCTTTACAACACCATATTTAATTAAATGTAAGTCAAGAGTCAAGAGAGTTAATAAGAGATCATGACATTCAATTTTATAATGACTTTGAGCACATTAAATAGAAAATCTATAAAAACAATTCATAATGCTATGTTTTGTTATAATCTTCATTATAAAATTAGGTAAATTTAGAAAGTTAAAGTTTTATAAACTTGATAATACTTTATAGAAATTGAGATATCAATAATGAAAGTTGTGTTTTTAATCATTAGGTAACGATTAGACTTATGAAATTATTACGTTATACTTATACACAGAGTCGCTCCTCAGGATTTACGTGTCTTGTACGCGTTGAAAAAAGGCCCATAGAACCTAACAAATCAATCCCGCATATTTTCTATTTAAAGTGTTGTGGTACCCGCTGCAACGTGCGGGCACCGCCACTAGTACTACATTATAAAGGATGAGACATGGGCAAATATATCCAAATTGTCCAAAGTTAAGATGGTATACCAAGAGTTTCTTTACAATTTCCTAAATTTTACCACTTTTCTTCCCTAAATGCCCCTAGAAAATAATCAACTTTTATATGAAAATGGAACTCACCCAAACTAAATAAACACACGGGACATCAATATTTTTGAACAAATTTCATATAATGGTAATGAAAGATAATAATTTATGTTACCACAATGAATAATATTCTTATCTCAGCTAAACTTGTATGAGTTTTAAAATGTCATAATAATATTTATATTGTAAACCCTTTTCATATATATGCGTCTACCCAGCGGTAAAGTGAACGGGATGGTTCGGCTCACTGGCTACATTGGGCAATTTTTTAGTTGCTGGGTCAGGTTGGGCATGTTTATTACAAACTTACAAATCACAACTTTTAATTTCTAATTCTAAATAGACAGTGACCTTCAAATGATAGTGTATACTATTATTACTAAATGCTTTTGTCATGTAAATAAACTTTATCATTTAGCAAGGTGTCTTCAATGGCACGATTATGTAGATATGCATTGACCGAACTGCTTACACAAAAGTGATGTTTATGTTTATATTGGTCTGTTACAGTAACATACCTTTGGTTTATTAAGATTTGTTCAATAATGAGTACATGGTTTTTGTGGTGAACTGCAATCAATTTTAAGTGGCAGTGCACATTTATTTTGTTTTCTTTCTACGAATACTTGTTAAAACATAGTGTGCACATTTCTATTCTTTTTACGTAACTTGCAGCAAAAGACCTAAGTATCATAATGTTGTATTACAACCGGCCATTTGTGGATCCCGCTGCAACGTGCGGGTAAACCACTAGTAACATTTGGATTGTTTTGGTTTTTTTATTTGATTTTTATGGATGGGCTTATTGGAATTATTAGGGAAGTCCACCTGGAAGGATTGGCTTTGTGTAGCAGCCTAGACTATTGAAGTCCAGGAGAGTGGCTCAAAATATTGGAAGCCCATTTCGTGACTTTGGTTATGTCAAGGAAAGTCAAGGCCCACCCAGTCTGTCCACTTGTCCAGCTGGGTGGTGCAATCCCTATCGTTCATTATAGGACGATCCGTGTAATTCATAATCCAACGGTAGAAAGCTATCTATTATGTGCTTCCTTAATGGAAGGTCCCAAGGGTCTTATAAATAGGTTCCTTCATCTCATGTACATTGTTTAGCCACAGTTTTGTGCCCTTCTTTCTTTTATCTTTCACATCTCTATTGAACGATTAGGGTTTTCTGTGTAATAATCCTGCATTTATTCATCTCGAATAAGTGCTAAGGCTTGATAGAGGTCCTGTCTAGTTCTTGAGTCTTTTATGTTGTACTCTCTGAGATTGTTTAGAGATTTTGTTTCAAGTGTTTGTATAGATCTTGGTCAGAAGTTTTATTATAATCTATTTAAGTTTTCTGTTTGATCTTTTGTCTTTGCAAGTGAGAAACCTAGAGTCACAGGTTAGATTCGGGATAAACGAGTGAGGAAAGGTTCAGGTAAACCAGTAAAAGGTTTTCGTGGCAGTGGGAGCATTGGTTGTGCTTCAATTGGAATTCCTAGACGACACTGGTCAGGAGACCCAGTATTCCAACTGATAAAATATCTCCAGTGGATTACTTGCTGAATATGGAAAGTGTTTATTCTCAGGGTGTTTCAGGATCCCACAGTTGTGTCAGTGGGAGCCGGTAGAGACAGAGAATGGGTCAGTGGTAGACACAACCATGACTGATGAGTTGGAGCTCGGGGAGCTACATCTGGTCTCTAGGAATAGTGTTGAGGAGATCGGGGTAACTGGAGTTGCATTAAAGATCAAGGGGAGATCTTATTTACAAAAGTACATAAGAACGGTGTAGTTCATGGTCCGAAGACACCAAGTGGGAGATTGCTGGAGATGTTGCCTTCAGCCCACCTATAGGCCCGAACCGTTTTAGGCCCAATATGATTAACTTGTTGAGCAAGTTTAGCATAGGGTTTTAACCTAATTAGTGCCTATAAATATATCTCTGTACTTGTAAACTTTGTCTTACTCAATAAAAGAATACCTCAATTGCCCCCATGGACGTAGGTCAGTTTGGACCAAACCACCTAAATCTTCGTGTTCATGTGCGTGTGTGTGTGTATTCTTCGATCCTAACAGGATTTGTCAACCAAGAAAACCCTGGTGACTAGTAAACAAATGGATGGTCCTATACATGTGTGGGAATGCTTGTTTGTCTAATAAGGTGTGTTTGGATAATAAAAAGTTGTATAATTTGTGGCATGCTAGACTAGGACATCATTCTAATCAAGATGCTAATGTTTTAAAATCAAAACTAAGTTTATCTAAAGTTGATAACAATGATCCAAGTGAAGTATGTCATATTAGCTAATCAACATAGGGAACCATTTCCTTTAAGCCAACATAAGACTGTTCAATTAGATGATATCATCCAGCATGATGTATGGGATCCTTATAGGGTTCGTGATAGGGATGGAAATAAGTATTTTTAACCATAATGGATGATTTCACAAGAGCTGTTTGGGTGATGAAATATAAAATAGGAGTCTTTGAATATGTTGAAAACCTTGTAAACATTGTTGATACTTAGTTTAAAAAGAAGGTTAAAATTTTCAGGTCAGATAATGGAACTGAATTTGTTAATAAACAATTTAAAGATTTTTGTAATTTAAAAAGAATCATACACCAAACAACTTGTGCTTACACACCTCAACAAAATGGGGTTGTTGAGAGGAAACGTAGACATTTACTTAATATTGCTAGGGCTTTACTTTTCCAAAGTCATTTACCTGTTTGTTTTTTGTCTGAATGTGTATTGACTGCTGCCTATTTGATTAATGGGACACCCTCTTCTGTGCTAGCTGGAAAACTCCTTATAAGTTGATGTATGGATTTGAACCTTTCCTTGAACATCTTAGGATATTTGGACGTCTGTGTTTTTGTACAGTGTTGAATGAATCAAACAAATTAGAAAGTAAATCTAAGAAATGTATTTTATAGGCTATTCTTATGAGAAAAAAGGATACAAAGTATTCAGTTTAGATAGTAAAACAACATTTTTCTCTAGAGATGTGAAGTTTTATCAAACAAATTTCCTTTTAAAGAAAAAAATGGTTTATGAAATGTCTGATTCTAATCCTTTAAAACAAGTTACAAACTTAAACTTTTTTGATCTTTATGAAAACACGGATTCAGATCCATAGATGTAAACGAACCCAATGATGAGGGAAAGGATAAGTCTGATTCCAATTCAGACAATTTAGACTCAGGAAGACATTGGTCTCAGCAATCAGGTTTCGTAGACAGAACCACTAGAGGCTTGGCTACTGAACAACAGCCTAGGAGTGTTAGTCTGGAACCTGATATGGCAGAGAATGTGATTACTGAGAATGAAAATAATAGCTTAGATTCCGAGGGTGATACCAATGAAGTATTTGAATCTGCTGTTAGAAAGTTTACTAGAGTGTCTCAATTTCCTAAAAAAATTAATGATTTTATAATAAAAGGAAAGGTTAAATATGGTCTAGAAAAAGTGGTAACCTACTCTAACTTGTCCATAGAAAATCAATGTTTTGCTTCTATATTAAACAAAAGTGTTGAACCTAGAAATTATGTAGAAGTCTCTAGGGATCCTAATTGGATAAAAGCAATGAATGAGGAATTAGAAGATCTACATAGGAACAACACATGGGATATTGTAGATCTCCTAAAGGGTAGAAGTAAAAATATGTTGCAAATGGGTTTTTAAAATCAAGTATAAGGCAACAGGTGAAATAGAAAGGTATAAAGCTAGATTGGTTGCCAAAGGTTTTAGTTAAAAAGATGGTATAGACTTTGATGAAACTTTTTCACCTGTAGTCAAGCTTGTAACTATTAGATGTATAATAACTATTGCAGTTGAACATGACAGGAAAATTTCCAGTTAGACATTAACAATGCTTTTTTATATGGTGATTTAATAGAAGATGTATACATGTCTATTCCAGAAGGGTTTACTGATAATATTGTGAATAACAACAAAGTATATAAACTTAGAAAATCTCTTTATGGACTAAAACAGGCACCAAGAATGTGGAATGCCAAATTAGTTGGTGAATTAACTGAATTTGGATTTACTCAAAGTAAATGTGATTTCTCTATGTTTGTTAAACATGATAATTCTGTGTTTATAGTTTTGCTTGTATATGTGGATGACATTCTAATTACTAGAAATTCAGTAGAAGAAATAGAAAAGGTCAAATATGCTATTAAAACTAAATTCTTATAAAGGATCTTGGTGAACTAAAGTACTTCTTAGGAATAAAAGTAATTATGTCTGATCAAGATTTGTGTTTAACACAGAGAAAAATATGCATTGAATTATTAAGTGAATATGGTATGACAGGTTGTCAGCCTGTTAGTAGTCCAATAGAACAAAATCATGTGTTAAACAATATGTTGGTTAGTGACAATAACCCTCTTGAAAATGTTACTTGATACCAAAAACTTGTTTGAAAATTAATCTAATTATCCTATACTAGGCCTGACATATCTTACACTATGCATGTTTTAAGTCAGTACATGCATAAACAATGTACTTGTCACTTAAAAATTGCCATGAGATTATTAAGGTATCTTAAAAATGCACCTGGTAAAGGAATCATGTTTACAAATTCAAAGGCTTCAAGACTTGTTGCTTTTGATGATTCTGACTAGGGTAAATGCATTGAGACTAGAAGGCCAGTTACTAGTTTTTTGTGTATTTTTGGGTAACAATTTGATTACATGGAAAAGTAAGAAACAATATGTTGTTTTTAGGTCATCTGCTGAGGCAGAGTTTAGGGCCATGTGTGCAGCCTCTTGTGAGGTGATTTGGTTGAAAGACTTATAATCTGAACTTGACGTTTGATTCAAACTCCAGTTGAGTTGTTTTGTGATAATAGTGCAGCTATTCCATAGCAGCAAACCTAGTTTTTCCATAACAAAACAAAGCATTTTGATATTGATATGTTTTTTCTAAGGGACTTGGTCATTGAGGGTATGATTAAGACAGTTAAAATTGAGTCACACAACCAATTGGCAGATGTTTTTACAAAAGGTTTGCTAGTTTATCAACATGAGGAACTTTGTAATAGGCAGCAATTATTTGACCCATAAAGGTAATCAAGGGGGTGTTAAAATATAGGTATAATATTTACACTATATAATATTTACACTTATATTTAATATTATTTGTTACATATTACATATTATAACATTTGGTTTGTTTTGGTTGTATTGTTTGATTTTGATGTATGGGCTTATTGATGTTATTGAGAAGTCCACCTGGAAGGATTGGCTTTGTGTAGTAGCCCAGAGTATTGAAATCTAGTAGATTGGCCCAAAATATTGGAAGCCAAGTTTGTGACTTTGGTTATGTTAAGGAAAGTCAAGGCCCACCCAGTCTGTCCACTTGACAATTGGGTGGTGCAATCCCTATCGTTCATTATAAGACGATCCATGTAATTCATAATCCAATGGTGGAAAGCTATCTATTGTGTGCTTCTTTGATGGAAGGTTTCAAGGGTCTTATAAATACGTTTCTTCATCTCCTGTACATTGTTTAGCCACAGTTGTTTGCCTTTCTTTTATCTCTCACATCCCTGTTGAACGACTAGGGTTTTCTCTGTAACAATCCTGCACTTATTCATCTCGAAAAAGTGCTAAGGCTTGATAGACGTCCTGTCTAGTTCTTGAGTCTTATGTGTTGTACTCTCTGAGATTGTTTAGAGATTTTGTTTTTCAGTGTTTGTATAGATCTCTGGTCAGAAGTTTTATTATAATCTTTTTAAGTTTTCTGTTTCATCTTGTCTCTGGATTCATACCATTTGATATTGTTTTACACTACGAAACGTATATGCAACTCAGAAAACAATTCCAAGTCTTAGAGCTATTCACTTGTAAACACATTACAAAATTATGGTATAGGTTTAGGATACTCTTAGCGGTATTGTGTAGAATTTTCAAATTTAAATGATAGTTTCTAGGTTCAATGTATTGGATTCTCTTCCTCAGTGGATTTTCTCTAGAATGACGTCTAAAGTATATAATGTGGGGATGGGGAAAAATCTGAGTTTGAGTAGAATACTCAAAACCTAAATCTTTTAGGTACAGGTATATTCAAAGCCCGAGGGGTGTTAGACCGGGTTTGGGATTAGTTTAAAATATTCCGTGGGTATATATAGTGTATGGGATTTGTTGATTCCGACCTAATTTACAAAACCACATGCACATTTACCTGAATAATATAGCCGATTTTTTTATAGTTTTCTTTTTATTTTAGTAGGTTCGTAGATTGAAAAAATAATTTTTTTTGGAATATATATTAAATAATATTATATATATTTTGTATGTTGTAAGTTCGTTATACTGATATTATTTTTTGTTATAAAACTTATATGTATGCAATGCGTCATATATTAATTTGTAATCGTATAATAGTAAAAAGAGAATACACTTGGAATCTTGACATATATTATTTTAACAAAGTGACGGACATACCCGGTACCCCGGGAATGTTAGGTACCCAATGCGTATTCGGTCAGTAATGGGACACACGATTTTACAACTATATAAAAGTCTGATATTATGAAGGCTCACTCGAACCCTAACCATTACCATCCCTAAATATGAGTAGATATTTATCCGTGAATACTACCTTATACCCTCGAGTCCCAGGGGTATTTGGCCGGTAATGGAACACAATTTTACAACTATGTTAAAACTATTATTTATACTCTAACTGTCTTTAACTCCACCTAAATGACACATCTTTCACTTTGTCTTCTTTCATACTAGCTCACTTCAAGAAAATAGTTATCGCCCATTAACTCTACATCATCCTCTTAATTTTCTCTCTTTTGATTCATGTTGGCCATGGAGTGTACACTGACATTTGGGGTGTTAAAAAGTGACATGAGATGTTGACCGCCATTGCACATCACTCCCTTCTTGTGTTATGGGGCGTTAAAGGGGTTACGTGTTAACATGTTAACCATGATGTTAGAGACTGGCCGGATTAATTTCTTTTCCTTTAATAAACCAAAACCATTAAAATGTATGGTTATGTAAAGTTAAACCATTTCCTTGGGGTATAGTGGAGTGAATTAGGGAAAAGTAGGTGATGTATCTAGGTGGAGTTAAGAAGGGTTATTGTATACTCCATGGGTTTAACATGTTAACTTACTACCAGTTCAACGCCCCTTAACACGGGAATGGAATGATGTACAATTAATGTTAAAATGGCACATCACCGCTAACACCTTGGTGTTAAGATAAACCCCATAGCCAAGAATGAAGACCCGATAGAGAGAGTATTCCGGAAACAAACAAGATTATTGCTAAATTACACATCTCAAGATTATTTTTCGAATAAGAAAATATTTTTTGTACAAAATATATATATATAAACGGTGTACGTATCAAACATGCCACTCGATTGTTTAGATAACTACACACATAATATTTTTTGTTCAAAATATGTTAGACCGAGAACTAGACACGAAGTTGGCTTGGTTGTGTGCATTTGTTTAGATAACTACACACATAATATTCTAAACTTTTAACTTTTCTATATTCCAATATTCAGTTTTTAGAACCCGTATAATTTGTGTGACTGGTCTGATTATTGAACTGATAAAACAGCCGACTCGATGACCGGTAATAATTCAAATCAAATTATGCCATGGTTGACTTCTTTAGCCTATTAATAATTGTATTTGCTTAAAGATTTGACCGTCGGCTTCTTGTATGAATTATTTTATTTTGTTTGAATTTCCAAAATATGACAATAGACCCTACACCTTTGGTGTCGCTCCTAATCGGGGCCTCACACTAACGAGGGAGACTATGTGTTGTGGCCCACAAGCAACATGTCACGAGCCACAACTTTATTCACGTGGATCGCTCACACCACAACACCCATACTAGAGCCATCTAGCGAGCGAGCTAACACTACCACACTCGCGTGTGTAGCGGTTGAAAAGTAGACGTTGCTGGTCAATTTCAACCGTTGACAACCGACCGTTGGCTAGAGCTTGGTATTTTTTGGCAAGGTTGATCAATTTTTCAAATCTCACACTTTCACAATCCAAATTTTTTTTCTTCACTCTCTACAAATGGCTTTGGTTTGGAATGATTTTTCATTGTCCGACTCGTCTGAAGAAGACGATTTGTGTATGGAAGTGGGAAGGATAACGATTGAATACTTGATGGCCCGGTCTCGAAGACGAAGAACACCCGCGCTAACCAGACAACCAGCGCTTATCGTGATAGAGAGAGAGAGAGAGAGAGCAAACGAAACTTTGATACGACACTACTTCAGCCCGAGCCCGTGTACAATGAAGAACATTTTAGGGGACGCTTTCGAATGAGCTGGCAATTAGCATAACGAACTTTTGTAGGATGCAATGGATGAGTATATTGCCATGTCCAAAAAAATTACGCGAGATTCGCTTCATTTTTTTGTCAAGGTATATATCTATATAAAGTTTTACCTTCCACATAGGGGTGTCAATCGTATCGGGTTAATGGGTTGGTGGGTTTATGGGTTGCGGGTTGGCAGGTTGTTGGGTTGAAATGTGCAACCTGAACCCGACCCATATTATTATTCGTGTCAAATATTTCAACCCTAATCATACCCACATAAAATCCGGGTCAACCCGAAGACGACCCGTTTAAACCCATATTTTTAAATGATTAATACATGTTCATGAGTTATAAGCGGGTTGTTGGGTTGTAAGCGGGTTATCAACAAAATGTTTAATGGTAAGTATATAAGTGTGACAAATAAATAATATAGTGTGCCAAAAATAACACAATTATAACTACCCATGTAAATAGAAATGGAAAAAGAAAAAGAAAAACAAAAATATAATATATTTTTTTTCTAAATATTTAAACAGGTTAACGGGTCAACCCATTTTATATATGTGTCAACCCGAACCCGACCCGTTTTTTTAAACAGGTCGTGTTAGTTGACCCAAATCTATTTTTTTCGTGTCGGGTTCTGGTCGGTTTTCGGGTCGTGTCAATAATTGCCGCACCTAACTTCCACATACTGTTTACACTTTTATTATCAAATGTCGTTTAAATATATATATATATATATATATATATATGGAAACTATAATCTGAAAACTGTACTGAGTTAAAGAAAATTTAAAAACCCAATATGTGGCTGAGATATTACCACGTATATCTTTTTTAACAAATCAAAAGGGCAGTTTGGGTATTAAAGAATTTTGGGGCATGTGCTTTCTGCCAATTGATTGACCATTTGTATCAGTCTCTACATCTAGTTTCTCTCACTTAAGACCATCCGTAGTGGAGCGCTATTTGGGCAAAAAAATTGAAAAATAGCGCCCAGAACACCAAAACAGGGGGGGCTATGCGTCTAAAACCCAAGCAAGCGCTATATTTATAACGCTGGAACAATTTGTGAAGCATCCAATCATCACTAACCACGTGTCCTGAACGATTAAAAAGAAAAAAGGCAAACGAACGTGGTGGTGGGCTGGTGGACTGGTGGACTGGTGGTGGTTTCCTCCACGGTGGTGATGGTGTAGAGTGGTGATGATGAGTTGATATGTGGTGGTGATGGTGTACGGTGGTGATGGTGGTGGGTGTAAAATGAAAAAGAAGAATGGTGTGTGGTGGTGGGTGTAAAATGAAGAAGAAGAATGGTGTGTGGTGGTGGGTAATGAAGAAGAAGATTGGTGGTGATGGGTGATATAATCAGGTTTTGTTTTTTAATAAGTAGCGCCCCCTTTTTCTTTCCCCCACTACACCCCTTTTTCACTTTATCTCTCCATGCTGACTCAGCTGCCACGTGGACCAATCAGAAAGGGGGGCTTTATAAATAAAGCCCCCCACTACACATGGTCTAACATCTCTCATCTCTCTCTCTTTTTCTTTTTGAAAAAAAAAACACAGTCTCCTCTTTCTTCTTCAACATCTTCTACCCCCTACCCACCTATCCACCATAACCTTCCTCTCTCCAACGGTGATGTAGCATCCAGATCTTGCAGATCAAAGAAGCAAGGTGTCTTGTTGATGCCATCCAAACACCATAACCTTCCTCGCTAGATTTTTCCTTCCCTTTCTATATATAGAAAACGATAAAGTGCTTGTCCTGCTGACGCCATCCAAACACCATAACCTTCCTCTCTCCAACAGAAAGAGAGGCACGGAAACAGAGAAGAGAAAGGAAGATGGTGTTTTCTCCGGTGAACCGAGGTAAAACCCCATCAGAACCCTCTCTTTTAATTATAAATTAAGATGGTTAGAGTGATGTTACAGTGGGTGACGGTGGTGATGGTTTTAGTCTCGGTTCCGATGATGTTCATATTAAGTGACAAAGAAAGGCTACTGAAATGCGACGATCGTGGCTTTCATTTCTTGCAAAAATTCACAAAGAAAGGCTACTAAAATGCTTATTGGCTTTCATTTTCTTTATTTCTAAAGTCACTTAATATGAACTTCAATAGGTGGATCTACTATTTGCTACGGATGTTGTCGAGAGGTAATCAAAAGTTGGAACTTTTAATGAAAAAGTACATTTCTTTACTTATAGGTAATCAAAAGATGGATGACTAATGGTTGTTGAGTGATTATCGGAACACCAGGATGGTTGTTAACAAGGCGACGACGACGAGTTAACCGGGTCCAAGAGAATGATTTTGTTATAGGTTACCGAGGTATTGTTAGTGTACAGTAACCGGTTAATGAGAATGATTTTTGTTATAGGTTACCGAGGTATTGGTCGGAAGGTGGACTCTGGTCAAGGCGAAGATCGTTGTTGAGTTAGCCGGGTCCAATAAACGGGTCAAGCCGGGTCAGTTGACCGACACGAACAGAGACCGAGCTTAAGGTATAAACCGAACCAACTAACCTATATGTTGAAGGACGTTTTACGGCAAGATCTTGGTTGTATCTAGTCAAGATCTTGACTTTTTTATTCTAGAAACTATTTTCTTCTTAGTTGTATTCTAGTCAAGATCTTGACTTTTTGTGACAAGAATGGTTTTTGACTTTTGTATTCTAAAAGCTGTAACACACTAAAGTTGTAAAATACAAGTTGTAGTACCGTAACAAAAGTTGTAAAATACAAGTTGTAAAATGCCATTGTTACAATGTAACCTATTTTATTTACCATGTTTTTTGATAAGTAACACTGTAACCTGTCTTGTTACAATGTTAAAATTATTAATTTTTGCACTTTTACAATGTAACATATTTTATTTATCATGTTTTGTAATGTGTTTTATTTTGTAACTCGTCTTTTATTTATCTTTGTGATTTTCATATGTAACACTGTTACCTGTCTTGTTACAATGTTAAAATTATTAATATTGCTGTTTATAACGTAACATATTTTATTTATCATGTTTTGTAATGTGTTTCATTTTGTAACTCGTCTTTTTATTTATCTTTGTTACAATGTTAAAATTTGTAACCTGCTTTACTTGTATGTTTTTTTATGGAAGATTGTGTTCTTTACAATAAAACTTATCTTTGTTACAGCCTAAAAAAATGTTGCTGGAAAAGTTAGAAAGAGAAAGAAGTTGGAAAAGTGAGAAAGAATGAAGAAAGAAAGCGAAAGAAAGAAAGAAAGAAAGTATGTAAGAGAGAGAAGAGAGGAAAGAGAGTGAGATGTGTCAGGGGGAGAGAGAGAGAGGGATTTGTTTAGCGAGTGTTTTACATTTTTACCCATTTTGTACTTTTTGTACATTATTTAAATCTTAATAAATGTGAAAAAGTTAGATGATTATGGACCATTTTGTATATATATATATATATATATATATATATATATATATATATATATATATATATATATATATAGGGGAGGATAAAATTGAAAACCCACTCGAGTTAAGAAAACTATGAAAACCCTTGTAAAAACCATCAAAAAAAAAAAATTTTTTTTTTGAAAAAATACACAAGGTAACATACATGTATTAAAGCGTTTTGGGCCAAAAAATAAAAAAAGCGCCGATTGGATATTTTTAAAAAAAAATAAACAAAATTTGTACTGTTACATATGTAACGAGCTGTTACATATGTAACAGCACAAACTTTGTTTCTTTTTTTAAAAAATATTCTATCGGCGCTTTTTTTTTTTTTTTTTTTTTGCCCAAAAACGCTTTAATACATGTATGTTACCTTGTGTATTTTTTTCAAAAAAAAATTAAAAAATTTTAGATGGTTTTTACAAGGGTTTTCATAGTTTTCTTAATTCAAGGGGGTTTTCAGTTTTTAATTTCCCTACATATATATATATATATATATATATATATATAGGGTTAGGGTTTCTGTAGGAAAAATTGGTTTGTGTGAGAAGTGTAGGAAGGATTAAAATTGATATGTATGCATCATTTTTTGGATGTGTTCATGATGTTTTGGATTGTTTTGCTTAGAAAAACAACAAACATAACAATTAATAACCAAAAACAATGTATTTTAGGCTTAAAACTTAAAACACTATGTCAAGAACATTTAAGAAAAGTGTTTTAAGTAATTATTAGGGTGTTTTTATCTATAATTTAAATTTAATGACTATAATACATTGGATTGTGTTTTAAATTATTGTATATTGTTGTGTTAAGTGTTTTTCAAGCCAAAACAACCCAAAACATTATTCCAAAATCAAAAACATGATGGCTACATGTCAATTCTTAATCCCTCTCACACTTCTCACACAAACCAATTTTCCTACAAGATCCTCTACCTATATATATATATATATATATATATATATATATATATAGGGAATGGTTCTAGAGAAAACCCTTCTTATTTGGTAAACTCTGGAAACTCTGACTTCCCAATATTTTTTTTTTTTTTGAAAAAAATAGGGCAAGTAATATACATGATTTTAAGCATTTTGGGCCAAAAAAATTAAAAAAGCGCCGAGTAGTTTTTTTAAAAAAAATAAAATAAAATTTTGACTAACACATGTTAAGCGCTAATAACAGGTGTTAAACATGTGTTAACTATATGTAAACAGTAGACGTTTTTTTATTTTAAAAAAAAACCGTTCGGCGCTTTTTCGATTTTTTTGGCTCAAAATGCTTAAAAAATGTATATTAACATACTCTATTTTTTTCAAAAACTCGATAACATAAACAATATCAAGAACCGTGAGATACACGGAAACCTTCGTCATGAATTAGTCGAGCATTTATGGGCTAGACGTCCTGATGATCATGTATTAGATTAGTTTAGTTTTTTTAAAGTTTGTATTCTTGTAAACATTAATCTAATTTTTAGTTAAGTTTATTTTTGTATTAATATTATAAATTAGACAAATTTAGAAAGCCTTAAAAAAAACTGGATAAAGCTGCTACTCACCTCTAGCCACAACAGGATCAGGTGAGCGACTAGAAGCTTTATCAAGCTGCCAATTAGGCACTGACATGACGCAATATAAAAGGATAAAGTTGTGGCTAGAGGTGAGCCACAACACAATCTTAAGGAGACATCATACTAGTCAATTCAAGAACTTGAACTATTATTTTTAAAATATGTTTTCCCATAACCTATTAGTCTAGTGGTATGGTGTCCCCTGTAAAGTTGGAATTATAAAGGTGTTTTAAGAAGTTTGTCGTTAAAAAATCATTTTAATATGTTATAAGGAGGAGCAGGGTGCTACCACGATCCACAAATTTTGCACTGCTACATCACTTTACTAATTCACTACACTGAAACACAAATTTGGAGGCTACACTACCCTAAAAAGAGTCCTTCACAAAGGCCTCCAAAGTTCGCGGGTGTTACTTCACTACCCAAACCCACTACCCCTACCACCGGCAGCGGTGTTGTCGTGAGGGTTGTGGGGTACCAGCCACAAATCTTGCACTGCTACATCACTTTACTAAATAACTGCACTGAAACACAAATTTGGAGGCAACACTACCCTAAAAAAAAGTTCTCAACAAATGCCTCCAAAGTTCACGGGTGTTACTTCACCACCCCTTTTATGGTGTGCAACCCCCCCCCCCTCCCCACCCTTTATTACTCATAGTATTATCAAAATTGATGTTCATTAAATTATATGGTGTAAACGAATTGAGTCGATCCAACGCCTAAGTTTGATAAGGCTCTAACTCGTTTAATTCTGAGAGCTCTAGCTCGAGTTATGTTTCTAAGTTTAAGCTAGCCTCGTAAGTCGTGAATAACTTTTTCGAATTCAAAACATGGCTAATTTGTTACTTATTATTTAATTTACAATAATTAATAGCAAGAATTATTATAATACATATTATGTATAAATAATAGGTTCGTTTATGCTTGCTAGTCAACTATAACACAATAAGTGAATCTCCGCTCAAACTCCTTAATTAAACAAGCTTACTTTAGGATCAACTTGTTTAAACTCTGCTAAATTCGATATTTTAGCGAGCCGGTCTAAAATAGTTTGCGAGCTACTAGTCTCGTTAACACTTTCTAAAGCACATATACTAATCAATATATTAAGAGTAAATTGCCAAATTCGTATCCGAGGTTTGACCAGATTTGCTAGATCCATCCAAAACAAGTTTTTTTTTTCTTACCTGGACCCTTCAGGTTCATGTTTAATTGCCAAAACAATCCAAAAAGTAAACCCATTTAAGTTGATCAATTAAATGGGGGCTAATATGGTCATTTTGCTTGTTAAATAAAGGACAGATTGGTAAATTTACTATACTTAATTTATTTTGTTTTTTTAAATGAAGTGAGACCCGCCACCCACATCCTTCTTCACATTTCACCCACCTCCCTCTTCAACTTTCACTACTACTAACTACCATCTCCTCCACCTTCCACCACCATCACCTGTAATCTCGACGAGGAAAACATGAAACCCGACCCGACTCGCTCTCGTAGAGACCCATTAACCACCTAGTTCCAGTTCCCCAATTCACAAATCTCAAACCCTAATTCCTGTATAAATACCCCAGTTCCCGTCGTTGCCTGCAATATAATTGTCTAAATAGTTGCGGACAGATCAACATGATATGGCATACTCTTCATGAACAAGCCTTAACAATGTGATGAACACTATTGATTTTCATCTTCAAAAGTTTCCCATATAAACTGGTTAATGGTTTCTCCATTAAAAACTGGGAAACGTTTGTTGATATGTCACCACAAGAACCTAAACTATAACGGTACTGCTAATAAAAAAAACTTCTGTGGGGTGATACTAACCTTCACCCTCATCAATACCTTTGTTAACCCCCAACCACCATCATCGTTCTCCTCATCTTCGTCTTTCACGAACATCTACCAACACCATTCACAACACCAACACCAACATCACCAACATCCGCCATCATCCTTTTCGTCTTCAATAGAGTGGCCGATTAGAAAGGGTCTAGGATGAACCCTAATTTTTTTTTCTCTTGAAATACATATGAACTAGGGTTTAGTGTGTTATAATTTGGGGGAAATGAAGAGGGTAGGGTTTAATGGTGCAAGGTTTCTGATGGTGAGCAGTGGTGCAAGAGTGTCGAAGAAGATGATGGTAGTGTAGGACTGTTGACAGGGTTTATGTGGTGTCAGGTGGTAGAGTGGTGGTTCAGTGGGGTGGCTGATGTTAGAGAGAGAGATTGGTGGGTGGGATGGGGGTAAGGGTTATATAAACCTCAATTTTAATTTTATTTTAATGTAGAACAAATAAAAAATATTAAAAAACAAAAATAAATAGGTAAATGTCTAAATTACCCCTATGTTAATGTTAATTTTAAATAAAGTTACTGATTTGGATGGATTTAGCAACAAAATGTAAAATCTCAGTGGTTCGGGTGAAAAAAAAAACTTGTTTTGGAGTTAAAAATTAAATCATGTATATATGCCTTGTGGAGTTAAACATATACACATTTCAACGAAACAAAAATAACCAAAAAAAACATACATTTAATTACAAAATGGAACAAAGTAAATACTTTTGTTGTTGGTAAATAGTGAAATATATTGGGTGGTGGTTCGGGCCTAAAAGATGGAAAAGTTGTAAGTTTGGATCTTTTTAAGCAAATGTAAAGATCATATGGAAGTGGGATTCATGATTTAGTTAGAGTGACACTCTTTTTTCATTATTGTATCGTATTTTTATTATATAATGCACCTTATTCGACCAGAACCGTCAAACCGACCCGAACCGTTAAACCGACCCGAACCCTTGAACCGGCCCGAAATTTTTATGTTTGGTCATATGAAATTGAAACGTATAAAAAAGGAACCCAGTGAAAAAAATTTCTGAATCCGCCACTGACTGTTATCATACTTATATTAACTTTATTAAGGAGACTTTTACTCCCATTGCACAATTCCTCTTATGGCCTTACATTTTTTCAAACTACGTCATTTATTTCATTAATTCAATAATACTATTAAGATAAATAGATGGAAGATAAGTATAGGGAAATTCTTTAACTTACCATGGCATGAACAAAATTGCATTCTGTCAAAGTGCTTTTGCACAAAATAATTTCCATGGGAAAGAGCTAAGCTTCTGCGTTCATGTATCTGACAACTACCAAATATAAAAATGTGTAGTTGAACCCTCTAATATCTTGCAAATTATCAATCAGAAACAAAATTATGATAAAAGCATTCATCCACTCAGTTTGTTTTTATTCTGTTCATATTTATACCTATTTAATATGATGAACAAAGTAATAGGTTATAAACCTAACAAAGCCTTCTTTTGATTATAGTCCCAACAATTTGTCCTCTTGTTGCGCAATGAAATTTTCACACTTGTTGTATGCTTCTAAAACCTAAAAAAAAGTATATAGAACACCATAATATGTCCTGCATGGATTTTTTCAACTCCCCATTTTGTCCAAATTAACTCAATTGCAGACCTAGTCCAGATTACCTCCGACCTAACGATTTGAAGTTGTCATTTACTGGGTCGTCACTACTATCATCCAACTCTACCATAGTAACCAACACGGTTATGGCTAATGACCAAAGCAATTACCAGCATTCACACATAGAAATATCCCCCAAAAAAAACAAAAGAACTTACCTTTAAAGGCAAAGTGTGGCGAAATTCGACAATAAACAATATCTTATTTTTTTTCTTTACAAAGCATAGCCAACATCCTACAGAATTTGCGCAAACCAAAATAAGGTGTACATTTCATTTTGCACTTCATGTAGGTTTCCATATATGAAACTCACCAGCTTTCATAGTCTTGGTTTCATTTGATTCTAAAGTTCCTCGGCCCACCAAATTAGATAATTGCCACAATTATGAAAGAAACTGAAATAAAAATTACAATCGATCATTTAAATGACTGCTTTGCCATATGATTTTACCATTTATTCATCAATCTCATCCTCATCTTTTGGCACGTGTGATCACTACTGGACTACGACACCTTCTTATATTAGTTGAGTCCATAGCACTCTGTTTTGGTAGAGTCTATAATGCATCTTTAGTTAAGGCAAAATGGAATTTATTAATCCCACCTTTTTACTGTTGGCCGATAATAATCCTAACCTGAGTTTATTCTTCCCACCAGTCCCACCTTTTAGACATTTTACTCTCATTGCAACCCCCGTTAACTCACAATAACGCCACTTAGCTGAAACTCACAATATTAGGCGATTATTCATTGGACTTGAAAGAGGAAATCGAGACAAAGATATTGGTATGTTCAATTGCAGAAATAAGCACGGGTTCGATGGTTTAATCGCCTCTTCCGGTCATCCTATCCGAGGTGAACATCAGTCTACAACCGACGTACCATGCATATTTCTGTAATCGAACATACCAATATCTTCGTCTTGATTCCCTCTTTCAAATCCGGTGAATAATCACCTAAAATTGTGAGTTTCAGCTGACGACGTTAGTGTGAGTTAACGAGGGGTGCATTGAGAGTAAAAATGTCTAAAAGGTGGGACTGGTGGGAAGAATAAACTAAGGTGGGATTATTATCGGCAAACTACAAAAATGTGGGATTAATAAATTCCATTTTGCCTTTAATTAAAGATGGTTGCATTTCATCTGTAATTTAAAATAAATACAAATAGAATTCTAATTTCCACACTTAGTTCTACATCTAACGCAAGTAATTGATAATAAAATGTAAGATGACAAAAGTTCTAAATTTTAACACCAATCGTCAACATATTTTTTAATTTTTTCTATAATAGCAAAAAACATAATGGACAATTTCTATCTCCACTTTAGAAACAAATTAAAATCGTATTTCTATTTAGACTACAAATCAATGGCTAATGACTTGAATTTTCTATTTCATAAATGGAAATTTGAGCAAAGCAACCCTAACAGATTATTGGTTACAAAATTGGAGTTCTCGGGTGAAGACTCCTATTGTATTGATAATGAGTGGCTAATGTTAAGGCTTGAATTTTTCAAGGTCAGTTACATGTAGAAAATCAATGTGTGTTTTTACTTATCGTTTACTTTGTGCACAAACAAAAGTTACATAATATGTGATTTTTCGTTTTATGTTATTTTTCAAAGTGTTATTTCAATTCCATAAAGTTGTTCAATTTATGTACAATTTCCGTCACATTTTATTTTATCTTGTGTATAACCGTGAAGTTCACGGGCCTCTAACCTAGTGTGTGTGTGTGTGTGTGTGTGTGTATATATATATATATATATATAGGAATGAGATCAAATAGGAACCACCACCATAGTTAAGAACCTTAGGAACCAATCTTAGCCATCCATCTTTGATTTTGATCTAGGGGGTATTAGTGTAATTAGACAACTAAATAATTATCCTTTTATTTAATTATGAATTTTAGTAGGGCAGTTTCTTTTTTGAATGCATGAGATTTGGTTTCCTACAATATCTCTAATTCATATTATTTTGAAACATCGATCATATCAAACTATAGATGTAAATTTTGTATCTCTTTTATTAACTGAATTCCCTTAATTTTTGCTGTTGTCTTTATCATTCACCCAATTTAGATCTAAAGCAATTCTCGATCAATATCTCTACCTCACAAAGTCATCTATATCGATTAAGCAATTTTGTATAATAACCACAGTTTGATTTGTCATATTTACTTTTCGTAGAAAGTCTAATATATAAAGAGTAAGATTTCATTTTTCCTTTTCAATTTTGTTATTTTTTTCTTTTGAATCTTATTTTTGGTTGACTTTTAATTCAATCTGTTTATCATGTTTATTACTTTAAATTGAATGAGTAATATTTTTGTTTTGTAAGGAATATAGGGTTTCAGTTTGGACTGATGCGCTATTGCTAGAGGTTGAAGATGATACATATTTTAACATACACCTATGTACTCTCCTAGGGTTTCAGTTTGTTCATGAATTGTAGGGTATGCATACATACACTTGTGTACTTTCAGCTTGGTTTTACATTAGATACGTTTTAATTTTACACTTGTGTATGTTATAGATCTATACAATGATGTACATAGTTGTATTTATTTTTATACTGTTAAATCTATTAACTATTGTTGATTAATAATATGTGTTTGTTATATACACAGCTGTATTCAGTTTCATATAGCTTCCAGTCCAGATATACACCAATGTACATTTTCGTTCATATACAAAAAGGAAGTAGTCTCAACATCTCTTATGGTGTACACTGATGTATTTATACTTACATTTCGACATAGATATACACCAAACGAATATACACCAATATATATTTGTGTTGGTGATGATGATGATGAATGAAAGAAAAAAAAAGAAACTGATATACACCAATGTATATGTCAACGATGATGATGATCATGATGATGATAAATGGAAAAAAAACTGATGTACACCATTGTATATATGTGTCGTTGATGATGATGATGAACAAAAAAAGAAACTGGTATACATCAATGTATATCTGTGTTGGTGATGATGATGAATTAAAAACAAAAACTAAACTGACATACATGTGTGCATAACAATGTGAATCACATACTATTTAAAAACGTATTTAAAAAGAATTAAAAAACTATCTAATTGAAATTTAAAAAACAAAATAAAAAAATGTATAATAAAAGAATTAAAAAACTAAATATATATAATTAATTAAAGATCCTAATCTAATTAATTAACTTCCTATTTTGGTGGGTAATGAAAAGTACAAAATTACCCTTAATTTAATTAAATTAATTAAATGAAGTTGCATTTAATTACAATCATGTTATTAGATCAATGGCTAAGATTGGTTCCTATGGGAACCATATATATATTATAATATATATATATATATATATATATATATATATAGGTTTAGGATCATGTACAAAACTCATTTTATGTGAGAAGCGTGAGAACCTATCATAGAGTGACATGTGGCAACCTATTTTTAACAAAAAGGGCATCATTGTAATTTGTATCTATAATCTTATTTTAGTAGATAATATCTAATTATTTACCTATTAATTAAGAGCAATAATAGGGATTTTTTTTAGGTTTTATAAAGATTCAGATTTCACGAATTGGCAAATCATATTCATTTACTTAAATCAGTCAAATATCATATCGTTGTGTTTTATTATTCTAAGTGTGGGTGTTTTACGTTAAGTTGGTTTTTTTTTTCACACCACGTAGGTGTTTTTTTAACATATATGAATGACGTGTGTTTAGTCCATACGTGGTGTTTTATCAACCAGAAATTTTAAGATGTATACATAAAACACACATCGAAGACCACAACTAAAATATAACACACTAATATGAATATTATACAATCATTCGTGATGAAGATAAAACACACTATGAAGATCTCATATTCCAAAACAATTTGATTGATTAGACGACATAACAGCATGAATCGTTTGTACAATCCTTCCGGATGTAAAATAACAGCATAACTTTGAATCGCAATACAATCTTCCAAATGCTAAAACACTATGACTTGAATATAAAACACATTGATATGAAGATAAAGAACGTTTGCCGAATCCTCACCGTATTTCGTCAGCAGAGAAGAATTCGATACCGGAATCCCTTTAATTTCTTCATCCAACATGTAATTTTATGGACCTATATTCCTTCTCCTTTATTTAATTATCGCCGTTTTTCTTCATCCAAAAGAAAAATGCATGTAACATTAATAATAATAAAAATACTAAAGATTGTTTTATGTTGAAAAGTGTGTTCTGGTAGAGGCGCGGAGAGAGGAGCAAGAAGAGAGAGAGAGGTGATAGAATAGAGAGAGAGTAATGAGAACTAATGGTGGTTTCTATTTTTTAAGAGGTATCAATTAAATGTGAATTAAATGTAGGGTGTGTTTTACCATTATACCTCTAAGTAGCCTAATTAGTTATTATAACTATAACATTATTACAATAATGCCACTCATTAAATCTAAACCATTAATTAAGATGATCTAATGGTCCAAAACACTTCTTACACTTCTCACACAAAACACACTTTGCACAGGATCTCGACCCTATATATATATATATGGAGAAAATTACAATTTTTGTCCTTTAGAAACATCAAAACTATGGACTGGGTCCTTTAATATTTTTACTTTCATCTTTATCCTTTATATGAAAAGTTGTCATGGTTTTTGTCCTTTTCACTTAACCCAGTTAAGATAATCTGTAAGTTACCCCATGTGCAATGCACGTGAGGGTATAAGGTAATTTTACCCCCCATTTTAATCCCTTATAATCTGATTCAAACAACAAACCCATGTTCCATTCAAAGATCAAAACCCCCAATTTTCTAACCCTAATTTATAACCCCTCAATTTCAGTCTTTATCGAGAAAAGATGGGAGAATCGAACTGGGTTGTGTTGGAAACAGAGGATTGAGATGTTCGCGAGCTGAGTTGAAGTTAATTAAACATGTCGTGATTATCAAAGCTGTTTGAAAGCATTTTCCTTTTGTAATTTCTAGGAATTTCATGTTTTGTTATATTGTCTTTCAATCAGATTATCAAAGCTGTTTGAAACATTTTCCTTTTGTAATTTGAACAGGATATAGATGGAAGAACAATCGTTTTTTTGAAAAAAATGATGATTAATCTCCGTTCCACCTGTGTAGTGTGTACCACCTTGTTAGAGCATGGGTATTTGGCGTATATGGCGTATGCTAAGAAGTAAAAAGCTTTTAATGCAGTTGTGCTTACTGGTATTGACTCTACAATTTTGTTGTCTGTTTGTTTTTTCAGTTTGGTGATGTGTATTCTATATTCGCAGTGGTGTTCCAGCATCTTGCTGGTTTGGTGGATTGGAAAAAATAATACTAATAATAATAAGTTTTGTTGATCGCTTAAAGAAAAAAGACAACTGATTAAAATAAAAATGCCAGTCTTTGGTTTGTAATAATAATAAAGTGCATTGTAACTGCAGCTCCCAAATTAATTTAGTTCTTCCATGTAAGGTGTTAGAATCTTATGTTTACCTTAATTATATCTTGAGTAAATGTGCTAAATCAACAACCATATGTTGACCTTTTTTATTTCAGTTCTAGTTCGATTGTGTTTCTACCCTTTCGATTGTGTTCTGTATCCTCTTGGTGTGTTAGTTTTGTAATCATGATTAAAACAGTAATTATTTTACATGGCTCTTCTTGTGAATATAATCTGTTTTTTGTATCTTCATGTTGGGTGAAGATGATGGAGCAGCCAACAGTTAATATTTTTATATTAAATTACAAGAATTGTCCTTTAGAGGTAAAAAGACCAGTTTGCCCTCATGTGCCTTGCACATGACTTAACTTAACTGAGATTTTCTAACCCAGTTAGTGAAAAGGACAAAAACCGTGGCAACTTTTCATATAAAGGATAAAGACTGAAAGTAAAAATATTAAAGGACCCAGTCCATAGTTTTGATGTTTCTAAAGGACAAAAATTGTAATTTTCTCTATATAATGGGGAATGGATAATATGAGAACTCACTTTAGTTGTGAGAATGAGAGAACCTATGTGAACCATTGATCTTGTTGATTCAATGGTTGGAGATTAAAGGATGAGACTTTTTGTCCATGACTTGATTAATAAGTATTTTTTTTTAATATATAAAGAGTACTTTAAAGGGTATTTATGTAAAAAACCATGGGAGAAGAAAAAATAAATATAATAATCATTTAATTTTTTATTCCATTATTAAAATATTCATTTTTTAAACTTTATTTTTATTTTTTTTAATTAAATTAATTTAAAAAATACAAATTTTACATTCTGTCATACAAAAAACTTTTTAAAAATATTCATTTTTTAAACTTTATTTTATTTTTTTAATTAATTTACTCTTTTTTTTAAACTTTCATAATTTATGTATGATTTACACTGGTGTAATTATTACATCGGTGTAAATCTGGCATACACAAATTTTTACAAAATTACGCTCGTGTAAAAAACCAAACAAACATATGATGAGATGATTTACACTATTGTAATTATTTGCACTAGTGTAAATCTACCATGATTTACGCTGGTCCTAATTATTCACCACCAGTGTAAATCTGCCATACACAAAACTTCTACAAAACTACACTAGTGTAAAAAACCAAACAAACATATGATGAGGATGATTTACAATGGTGTAATTATTTACACCAGTGTAAATCTGCCATAATGTAACAACGGTACCTTTGGCTTTACTTATAAAAAAAAACAAAAAAATCAGCCGACTCCAACACATCCATATCCAATTCCAAATTTTATCCTATCCAATTTTTTTTTATTACTAGAATTTTTCTTTATAAATACCTCATTTTAGTCATAATCAAATTACACCATTCTCTCTCGTTTTATCACAATTAAACTCACCCATATACTCTTCCTATCTAGTCTATCAAGTCTGTGCTTGAATCGTTATTTGTTATCTCGTGGTTTCCTTGAATTTTGAAGATTATTAAGTGGGTTTTTCTATTTCGCCTTTCTTATTAATTGGACTATCAAAACCGTAAGTTTTTCCAATTCCTTTTGCATACTATTTCATTTATATTAGTATAACAAAAGCCCCCTGTTTAATTCAGCAAACATAATTGTTAAGGGCTCCAATGAAAAATCTAGGTTTAGGTGTTCTTGATTAATTAGGATTTTTGATTTAAAAGTATATACAACTTAAAAATCCATAACTTGAGCATTGTTGA
>JAUTDX010000505.1:0-66414 GCA_030844895.1 Ambrosia x helenae | reverse complement strand
CAGTTGTATGGTAGATCTTTTAGGTCGTGCTGGCGGTTGGAAGAAGCTGAATGTTTGATACTGGAGTCGAGTTTCAAGGACGATAGATCGCTTTGGGCAACGCTTCTTGGCGCCTGCGCTACTAGTACTAATTTCGTTGCGGCAGAAAGAGTTGGTAAAACGATGATGGACTTGGACCCGAGTTATCATTTGAGTTATGTTCTTTTAGCTAATGTTTATAGAGCGATAGGACGATGGATGAATCGGTTAAGATTATCGAGCTTATGAAATATAGAGGAATTCATAAGACACTTGGGAAAAAGTTGGATGATATAGACGTACTCCAAAACAATTAATTAATTATTTCATTTGTCCTATGATATGAATTTAGGGTTTACACGTTACGACGGGGCAATCTGGTGATCATATTTTCGTTAATAAGTAGTTGGATATGAAACGTATAACATTTGATTACATATAAGAACGAATATGAGTAATAATAGCATACTACAGTCTATGGACTTCAAGATTTTTTCAATTTACTATGACTTTTGACAAAGTTTGAATATCTAGAATCGGGATATGGAGGATTCCGCCCTAACCGGTGTGGGGCGGGGGATGAGCATGAGGTGGTGGTTTGTGATTGACCCTTTAAAAAAAAAAAAAAAAAAATCTAACAACAAAACTATAATAATAGTATTATTCCTTCATCCCCCTTTCCCCTCTTCCACTCCCCACAATTTTCACCCTTGAAAAATGGACCCCACATATGCAACATGACGCATCATGTCCCTGTTCCCCCCTCCCCTCCCCACAATCTAATATCAACAATTAAACTTTCTGCAAAAAGAACAAAATAAATATCACCATCAACATATCAGTTTTGACCCATTTGGGCTTGTAAAAATAGCATACTACATCTATTGATAATAAAAACAACAGCTGTAGCCTGTAGGCGATACAAATGGTTATGCGTTGACAGCTAAAGGAGAACTGATTTTTGAAGTGACCAAAGTATATTGAGAGCATTCAACTCTCAAAGGCTACAACAGGTAAGAATCGTGCATTCAACTCGGTGATTATTAGTTATTATGCTAAAGAGGGAGGACGGCTGACGCCCTGACCAGATGAGGGAGGTCGGCCGCCAGAGGCAATAACCCTTTTTTTGGTTGCTGATTTCGTAACACAAAAGAGAGGATCAGGAAGACAAGGCAGAACAAGTTGCTGATTTCGTAACACAGAAGGGTTTTTTTTTTTTTTTTTTTGGTTTAGGTTAAGGGTGGGTTTGATGGGTTGGGTGGGCTATGCATTGGGCTCCTAATTGGTTAGTTGAACTTGAGTTTTATTTGAGTTTATATAAAACTTGAGTTTAGAATTTTAGAATGTGTTACGCTTTTTTTATTTGAGTTCGATAAATATTTTTTCACCTAACAATAATTTAATTGAGTAGTAACTTAAATTTAATTTAAGTATAACGTAAATTTAAAAAAAGAAGTTTTAATTTTTAACTTGGATATGTCAATGGGTGGGGAAAGATTTTATAGGATGGATCATGGATGGTTGCATATTCTGCAAAAGTGGAACAGTGTAAGCCGTAGATCTCACGTGCCATGTTACATACTACCGTCCGGACAGCAGCCACAGTTACCCCACGTTTCTAAATTCATAGCCGTAAATTTGGAAATATGGTATTCTTCCGTACTTATTCTTTTTAGAGCATTCAGATTCCCATATGTGAGAGTGTTTCCTCAAATTATATGAGGTGTGTGTAAGTGGTTGTGAGTGAAGGAGACAACAAATATTTGGTGGAAGCATTGTTCACCTTTATATTTGGGGGACACTGTTCACCCCTATAAATATTTTAATAAAATGATAAAAGTATGAAAAAGTATTATTATTTTAATTAAGAGAGACGATTTAGAGGTAGAGTAGTGATTTTTAGTGTAATTTGATGAAGCGGATTTGGTGGACCAAATGTCAATGCTTTTAGACTAAACGGTATGGGGTCGGCTTGGGGACGACGAAGGCGTCTAGGGCCTGCTAACACCGCCCCGGCCGCCCCACATCCGTCCTAAACGGTTAATATTGGAAGCTTTGGCCTTAGCTTTTGATTAGGAGATTGTTTTGTGTGGGACCATACCCCAACGGTCATATGACCGTTTATTTAAAAAAAAAATTCCATATTCTCTTTAATAATCTATTTACCTTAACACTTTAACAAAAAAAAAATCACTCACAACCACAAATCTCTCTCAAATCTTTACATTTTTATAACCTATTCCTCTCAACCTCTACACAAATTTTAAAGTTTTTATAAAAATTACCACACAATGTCGAATGCTCCTTCGTTTGCTTCATCATCTTTATCGTCAACTGACGAAAACCAAATTTTTATAAATATTGTGGCGATAACGGCGCAAATCATTCAAGATGAGAAACAAGAGGTCTCAAGTGCACCACGAACTAGGCAAGCGGCAATAAACAGAGACGAGAAGGTAACCTTTTTTTAAATTATATAAAGTTTCTTATTTATGTTTAATTATTACATACATTTACATTATCTATTTATGTTTTAGTTCTTTAATTTATTATACATACAAATATTTTTTTCAACATACGTGGTGCCACGAAAGATTAGTGGATGATTACTTTGCCGAGCAACCGTTGTACTCGGATGCGACTTTTCAGCGGCGGTTTAGAATTAGTCGACGACTTATCGAGTTGTGACCCATTTTTTACATTGCGATACGATGCTAGAGGCAAGAGGGGGTTCACAAGTCTTAAAAAATGCACAACTGCATTACGCCAACTAGCATACAAGACGGCAGCCGACAGCTGGGATGAATATTTAAAGATGTCTCAAAGAACTAAACGAGAATGTTTGTAAAAGTTTTGCAAGCGTGTGGTGAAGATCTACAGCAAAGTATATTTGCGAAAACCAACGAGCAGCGACGTCTAGAAATTATATCAACACCATACCGAAAGACATTGTTTTCCAGGAATGCTCGGAAGCATTGATTGCATGCGTTGGCCGTGGAGGAATTGTCCAACTGCATGGCGGGGAATGTTCACTAATGGTCAACACGGACATCCAACAATAATCTTAGAGGCTGCTTGTTCCCATGATTTATGGATTGGACATGTATTTTTTGGAGTTCCCGGTTTCAACAATGACATTAACGTCATCAATCAGTCACTAATTTTCGAGGATGTTGTGCAAGGGATCAGTCCAAACACTAGCTTTACAGTATCAGGTGTGGAATACCCCCGCGGGTATTATCTTGCTGATGGAATCTACCGAAAATACTCTACAATAGTTAAAACCATTACGCACCCGGACGACGAAAAAAGAAAGAAATTTGCCAAGTATCAAGAAGCGGCGAGAAAGGACATCGAACGTTGTTTTGGTGTTCTACAAGCAAAGTGGCATATCATTGACAATCCGGCAAGAATGTGGGTACCAAAAAGGTTGCGGTATTGTATGTATGCTTGTATTATCTTGCATAACATGCATATCGAAGACGAAGGCAGGGCCGTTTGTGATTTTCATGAAAACGAGCTTTGGGAGAATAGTGTTCCTGTTAGTCCGGCTCAGCAAGAAATTAACGACTTCTCATTATGCAACGAGCACAGGCACCTACATCTACAATCGGATTTGATCGATTATATTTGGGGCAACAGGAAAAACTAAACGTGGTTTTTTATGTATTTATTTTTTCGGTAGGCTTTTTTTTATTTGTAACCTTTTTTAATATTATGTGACTTTTTATCATAATTAATTTAATTATTTAGTTTTTTAAAAATTAGAAAATAAAAATTAAATGTTTGTCAATAGGAGTGGAGGACTACCTAAGTAAGACTACCCCCACACCCTTAGGTAGTCCTCAAGTTGTCTAATACAAGAGTGGCCCACTTTTTGGTGACATTGCGGCAAGGCTTTCCAACCTTGTCTCAACCACACCGCATAGTCTTAGACTAAGTTGTTGTCACACACTTACTATATTATCATTTTTTATGCTTTCTAACACTAATAAAAATATAGAGTAAAGATCAAATACAAATGAGCTTAACTTACTAAACATAAGAAGTAAAGGAAGATTTTTTTTTCTATTTGCTTAAACATGCTTACTAGATAAATTATATAAAAAAATTAAAAAACTTTTTTAGCATAATTACGTAATTTGTTCTACAAGAGTAATTACTCTACACTATTTTCTTAGATGTCAGTACTAAAACTAGTCGTGAGCCCCCCCGCGTTGCGGGCGGTGGCCGTGAAACCGTGCTACCAGTGTTGTAGGATGGAGGCTTAAAACCGTGCTACTTAACTGCGTTAAACGACAAAACACTAAAAAATATTAAAGCACTAAAAGACAAAGTAGAAAAGTTTGGTGGCTAAAATGTAAAAACTGATGTTTCCTAAAGTGATGTAAATAATACTAATACATCTATACATATAATATTTAGAAGCAATTTTGGACACTTGGCAATCATTTACCCCCCTAGCAATTATCTCTCCTCCATTTGTGAAGCCACATGACACCTTGTGAGAATTAATAAAATTTTCTTTTTTTTTAAATCAAAAATCATTATAATTAATTAATATGTTGACTTTTGGAGGAGACAATTCTCATTTATCACAATTATTAACTTTCCTAATTAAAAGAATTCTTCCCTTATACTCTTCGTTTACAAAGCTTTCTTCCCTTACAGAATTTAGATGATTAAATAATCAGATGGAACATAACCTGTATCTCAAATTCGTGTCATCAACCTCTCCATTTCCACAAACCTAATCAGGCGATCGTTCGAATCAACCATTCTTTTACCGTGTTCTTCATCTTCAATCCAAGGTTTTATTAGGGGTGTAAACGAGCCGAACCGAGCCCGAGCCTGACTGGCCTCGGCTCGGGCTCGTTAAGGTTTTGTGAAGCTCGAGCTCGAGCTCGGCTCGGTTCGAGCCTACAATCTTGAGCTCGAGCTCGGCTCGCTAGCAAAATCCAAAGCTCGAGCTCGGCTCGGCTCGAGGTGATTTGAGAATCTCAAACGAGCTCAAAAGCTCAGCTCGAGCTCGCAAAAGCTCGGCTATAACTTAGGCTCGCGAGCCCAATCGTTAAGGCTATAACTTAGGCTCGGCTGTAACTTAGGCTCGGGCTCGGGTTCGGGCTCTAGCTCGTTAAGGCTCGATTAGGCTCGCGAGCCCAATCGAGCTTTGTATCTAGGGCTCGAGCTCGGGCTCGATAACTAAACGAGCCATATTTCAGGCTCGGGCTCGGGGCTCGTTAAGGCTCGGCTCGTTCGAGCTTTTTACCGAGCCGATCCGGAGCCGCTAGGTGTCATTTACACCCCTAGGTTTTATCTCTTCCATTCTTTATTAATCAATCGTTCTTCATGTCTATGTTTTCTCTTTATTTTTTTTTCGTGTTTTTTCCAGATTTCTTTGTCGATTAAGGTATGTTGTCTCTGTTTTGACTGATTTCAATTATTTATATACTTGATTTTGTATTGATGTTCTTGGTTTTACTGATTGTTCTTGGTTTTTTGTTTATTATTGTTCAGTCATGTTAATTGTTTTGATTTTGTATTGATGTTTTAGGGTTTATATTTTAGCTTTCGATTTAGGGGTTTTTAGGGTTCGACTGATAAGATTAAGTTTTGATTGATTGTTCTTTATTTTTTGATGGATTATTATTAAGACTGATTAGGGTTAATGAGTGATTAGTGTTCGACTGATAAGACTAAGGTTTATGTGTTAGGTTTCGAATTAGGGTTAATGTTTTAGGTTTCGGTTTAGGGTTAAATTGATGTTTTAAAAAAGCTACGAATGGATTGTTATGATTTAGGTTTCGATCAGTGGTTCATGTTTTAGGTATCGATTTAGGGGTTTTTAGGGTTCAACTGATGTTATAAGGTTTCATTGATTGTTCTTTATTTTTCGTTTATTATTATTGAGAATGATTCTGGATTTATGTTTTAGGTTTGTATTTAGGAAAAATGTTTTAGGGTTCGATTTACGGTTCAATTGATGTTTTAAGAAAGCTACGAATGGATTGTTATGATTTAGGTTTCGATTAGGGGTTTATGTTTTAGGTATCGATTTAGGGGATTTTAGGGTTCAACTGATGTTATAAGGTTTGACTAATTGTTATTTAGTTTTCGTTTATTATTATTCAGAATAATTATGCCTTTATGTTTTAAATTTGTATTTAGGAAAAATGTTTTAGGTTTCGAGTTAGGGTTCAATTGATGTTTTAAGAAAGCTACGAATGGATTTGTGTTTTAGGTTTCGATTTAGTGGTTTATGTTTTACTTTTCAGATTTGTGCGATTATGGTTCATGTTTCTCATTTACTTCAATGTTTAGGTGTTTTTTGTTGTTCTTTATGGTTTTGATGATCTTCTCACTATGGTACAGTTTCTATATATTCATTTACACATTCTTCTAAGCCTAAAATTGATCAATAGAACAAAAACTATTATCTGTTCAAACTTAAACTTTCTCATGAATGCATGACTTATATAAATGACTTTACCCTTGGTAGAATAGGGCTCCAATTAAGTGGTTCTTAAAAAAGTCAGAATGTCAAGTCTTGGGCTCAACTCATCAAATATAATGGCTTGGCTGTCAAGTGTTCATATAGGTTCTAGCCTTGCATAAGTTGGTACATATGGGATCATTATAATACTCTACGTAGAATGGTTCCTTTGATTTTATTTTTATTTTGATTATTTTTTTTAGAAGGGGGCATACTAGGCAAAGGTTAATCACAAGAGGGTACTTGAAGGTGTCAGTTGTTAATTATAGAGGTCAGTATTACATTCAAGGTTATCCTTTTCAATAGTAATGGAAGTCAATATATTATTTCAAAAGTTCCACCAGTTTCTCATCCAGCATGATATTAATATTATCATTTTTTTTACATTTAATATTTTTATATAATTAGTTTATTCTATTCTTTTATTGTGTCTGATAATAGGTAGATTTACATGTAGATGTTGATGCAGTTGATGATCCACATAAATAAATTCCTAATCAATAACCAATTGATGTTCCTGTTCCTGTTCATGCTCCATGTGTTGTTAATCTTGAAACTGATGATGAACAGGAAGACGTGGAAAAAGTTTAAATGACATTGATGATGGCAAGGATGTTGATTTGCGATGTCTTGATGTTGTCCCATATGTTTATATCATACCAAAGGATAAACATCTTGTATGTTGGATAATCTTGATGTGTCGGGTTGGGTTGACGGTTACGGGTCATGGATTTAGAACAAGTCATCAGGAAGTTTGTTAGTCATGTGTTAGTTTATTAGAAGTCAAAGCATCCGTTGGTTTTAGTTAGTAGTTTTACGGGTCTTTAGGATATACGTGTTGAATAGGTAGTTTGTTGAAAGTTTCTTTTGAAAGCAAGTAGCTTGTATGCCTATTTAAGGTTTCTTTTGGTAAGTAAATAAAGTGTGTGGAGCAAGTTTGTTTTATTCTTTTTTCTTTACTGCACATCGATCAACTTTTCATTTATTTGCATATTTACATCTAAACAATTATGAGTGTTGTTTTTGGTGTGTGTTTAGAGAGGGCCTGAACCAACACTGTAAGTTATTTCAAGTTTAATACAATAATTTTTCTATTTTCTATTATATATGTGAATTTAATTGCCCATTTTTTCGTGTGATTCATCGTTTGGCAAAGCACTATGCTGATCATTTGGGAGTTGTTGATTCTTTAAGGGTGAGGATAAGAGCTTTGCAAGGGGAGCATATCTGGATGGATGCTAGACCAGATAAACTAAAAGGCAAGACTTTTAGGTATGCTTTGAGAAAATGGCCCATGTTCATGAAGAATAATGTAATATATGTAGGTTATGAATGCACATTTGTGATAAGTGAAGGTACGTTGGCAATTATCAAAATTAAAATATAGTTAACTTTTTAATGGAACAAGAATTATATAGTTGTTATTACGTTAGCCTTTACTGAATATAATATATCTTGTGGCTGGTTTTTATGGTAAATGGTAGCAACTGAAATTCCTTGGTATGACTTATTGTTAGTATATTTTGGTCTTTTTGTTTCAATATGTTAGAAAACAATGAATGGTAGGTTGATGAAGTTTAAATGTTTACGGTCACATGCTACTCTACCGCAGCGCGTTGTTGGTAGCGTAGAGAAGCGAAACAGTACCAACCGAATTTCCGCTGCGAAGCGTGATTTGGAGTTGTAAAATAGAGTATGAATTTGTATCCGGTTATTTTTTGCAGAACGATACAGATTGCAGAGTACGGCTTGGTCAATGGTATTTGAGGTTATTGTATTCTCACATGGCCAGCTTTATGTCGCATTGTCAAGAGTTAAAAGCAGGGCAGGCGTGAAGTTACTTATACTTGATGCTGATGGGATAGTGAAGACTAAAACAAAAAATGTGGTGTATAAATAAATATTTAGTGATATTTGAATACAATGTGTATTGGTTTGTTTTTAAATCTTAATAAAATATTTCTGCTACATTTTTTTATATGTTTTACCCCTCAAAATAATTGTACGTTGGTGAACCGCGTGTAACGCGGGCAAAGATCTAGTGTTTAATAATATAGAAAAAAAAAAACTAAAAAAGGAACCTCATTCACTTTACCTTAAATACTATTTGTAGGACAAAGAAGCAAGAACCTTCCACTCAAAATATATGACAAAGAAGCAAGAACTTTCCACTCAAAATATATGTTACATGATATAAAATATCTCTTCATTTTCGTCCCCACATCCTCAACTACCGACAACACCCGCCAACCACGGATGTCATTGCAATCGATTAGGCAGGTCACATTTGGGTTCAGTACAAAATTCAAAAAGGTAATTAGGATTCATAGACCCCCTATTTAGAATTCATACACCCTGGCCCACATCACATACCAATAGAAAGCTGCCACATACCTCAGAATGTGATGTCACACCCCCAGAATGTGACGTAACAGAGTGTATGAATCCCATAACCCTTCAAAAAATCGAATTGAAATAACAAATATATTTGATAATTAAACTTATCGATGGTTCGAGTTTAGCACATAACTAAACCTGATTTTATTATCATTATTCATCACCACAATTAGAGCAGCCATAAATAAATACTAGGGGTCAACAAACGAAACCCGACACACACTTGTTAGTTTTTAAAAAAGAGAGAGGCTATTGTACAAAGTCTCCTTAAAATACAAAGTGTAAGAAGGGATCCTGGCCCTCCATCTCCCACCTTCTGCATTTTATAACAACAACCTCGTACATTAATTACACGCGTTCTCATTAATGGCAGTTATCAAGTTGAGGGTAAATCAGACAAATTACAACTCTAGTAATTTGAATTTTTTTAATATTAGCGCCCAAATCACTCTCATTTATGGACGGTTATAATAAAAAAAATTAAACACACACAATCAAACAATTCGCCCTAATAACTCACACAAACATCATTCTCTGTTAACAAAAAAAAACAGAGCACTCGAAAAAAACACTGATCAGAGAAGAATTATGGCTCCAAAACGCAAATCAAGTAAGGAATTGATCATGTTTTTAGTTTATTTTTGATCGTATGTCAATAATCGAACAATAATTGTTGCTAATCGTTGGTTTTAAAACCCTAAAACAGGTGAAGCACGAGAAAGAAGAAGTAAGTTGTGTCATGACAGGGCTTCAAAACCAACTAATACAGGTATGATTTACATGAAGATAATAGGTTTTATGCTATTTTGTTAGTCGTTTACATGAATGTTGAAGAAGATGGTTTAGTGGTCTGATTTAATGATGGCGTTCTTAATTGTTAGTAAAGGCATTTTTGTATGATATGATATGTTGTTGATATGATATGGTCCGATTTGAAAAACGCCATCACTGATCCATTGCATTAGTGATGGCATTTTTAAGTTTTAAAGAAGGCGTTTTTTGATGTGATTCATTATAGTGCAAAAATCGAATGCGTTTTGCTAAAGTTATAAAAGGCGTTTTTGTTAATATGATGAATAAGGTTGTTGATGAGTTGTATTGAAATATATCATGTTTTTTTGTCTTAAAACAGAACCACCAAATGAAACACGGTCTGATGAAAAAAATATAGTAAAACGCATGCATAATGAGTAAAACGCATGTTATGTTTTCTGCAGGTTTGGATGAAAAAAATGGACAAAATCAGTGTAAAATGGTTTGCTCATCAGAAGTTAGGTCATCAGTGGTTTGCTCGTCAAGAAAAAGTAAAACGCATGTGTATCAATGTTCAAAAAAGTAAAACGCATTTGTAAATGTTCATCAGTAGTTTGCTCATCAGAAGTTAGGCCATCAGTGGTTTGATTCAGCAGTAGTTATTAACTTCTTCTTCAGTAGTTACAAACACTTCATCAGAAGTTATCAATCAACGCATTTGTTTATCCATAAAACGCATTTGGTAATACTTAAAACGCATGTATTTATTTTTTGAAAGTGTGTAAATGTCGAAGATGCTACATCAAACATACTTGATGAGTATGTTGCTTGGGACAATGTTATTGATGAAATTGTTGGAGACAATACATCAAATAGGGTTGACGAGAATGTTGCGGGGGATACATCAAGGTTGGTAAAGATGATGGAAAATGTTTACACGAAGGTGCTAAAGCGAGTAGATAATATGAGCTAAAAGTTTTAAGATTGATAAGTTTGTTAATTTTGCATCTTTACATTGTTGAATGTTACACTGTTAGACCTGAATGTCTCTTTTGGTATTAAAAATGCATGTTTCATTTGATGTTTTGTATGAATCATATTAAAACGCATTCAATAAATACTAAAACGCATTTGATATATGGAAATCTATTTAACTGGTGATGTAAAACCAATACATAAATACCACTGTCTACCAAAGGTCTGAAGATACAAGGTCTGTTGGAGTCAACAACACTTAGGCTCCAACAGATGATTCAAGCAAACATAGTTTATTCCATCAGCTGTTACACATCAGAGGTTTAGTCATCAGAGTTTTCAATGTATGTAAAAGCTTGAAAAAGCTTTTGTTTTGATGTGGAATGAAATATATATGGATAATGTATGTAAAAGCTTGAAAAAGCTTTTGGTTTGATGTGAAATGAAATATATATATGTGATGTATTAGTAAAACGCATTCGATATGATCATGAAACGCATTTGTAAAAAACAGAGAAGATGTGCAAACTATTCAGTATATACCAAAACGCATGCATAAAAACATAAAACGCATTACTGAAAAAAAAAAATCACTCATCAACAACTTGTTCTTCATCTGCCTGGTGTTCATTTCCATGGTCTTTAGCACTTTCAACTTCTTTGTTTTCATCTTGTAACAATGTATTTTTCATCTCGTTTTCATCTTCATTGCATCTTCTGGTTTCAATGAAGATGCAACAGCAGGTTTGTATATTGGAGTTTGATCATCAATGGGGACATCTTTCTTAGAAAGATCTGTCATAAAACACAAAACATACAACTATAAAATCTAATTTTAATGACAAAATGACATGTTCATACTATAAAAAGGCACATAATAGTAAGCATTCACATGCACATGCAAGGATTTATATAACAAATCTCAAAACGCATGTTAAAACATCATAAAACGCATTTGAATAAAAACAAATTCTATAAAACCAAGCAGTTGCCTCAAAACGCATGTTAAACATAATAAAACGCATGTTAAACCAAGCAGTAACCTCAAAACTCTGTTCATCTCTGTTTTTGTGTGATCTGCTAATATAAATCAAAATAGTATAAACTAATCTTCAAAATTCAGACTATGAGCATCATCTTCTTCATCGATTAAGAATTCAGGTTCATTGTTTAGATCTGAAAACACAATTAAGAGTAAGATCACGATTAATTGAAACAATATAAACAGAGTACATACTGAACATGATGAAGAACTCGGCAAATTGATTATGATTTTCGTAAAAATTTTGAACCAGTGATCGAATATGATTGTAGTTTTTTGAATATGGTAAGAATTGATAATCGTATATTATGGAATCAGTTATGAAATTTAAATATTGTATCACGATAAAAGAGGGATTTGATAATGAACGTGATTAATTGATATATGCAATTGACTATACTACCCCTCTCATCAGTTGTTATAATATAACAGACAAGTTCCACGTGGCAACATTTTGTGGCTTCTTACACTTTGTATGTTAAGAGACTTTGTACCCAATACTTTCTCTTTAAAAAAATATTGATATATTACACGACAAATAATTAAAGATTTTTATATTGGTTTTCAATCATTGTTATTTTAATCACTTTCAACCACGATGTCTTTCTATTTGATTCTTGTGTTGTCGATAAATGTTGGGAAGTTCTCCCCTTTGTTTGAACCCGCCATCTATTGATTCTTAATAGTATTGAACTAGTAAATTATGCGCTTAGCGCAAGCGCGATGTAGAAATATAACCGGTGCCGATTCGTGTAAACCTACAGATTTTTCCGACGAACAGCGCAGTTACACCAGCGGTATCGCGAGGGTCTGCTAATCGGATAACACAACGTAGAGAGTCGTATTCTTCTGTCGGTACGCCGGTGCGCGTTGCAGCGAGCAAAACGCCTAAACCGCCAAAAAACAATTGATAAAAGAAAACATCTACGATCCTGGCCAATAGCCGGCAGTGTCACTGTCATCGCGATTGCAACGAACCACCGCTTGAAAAGGAGGATTTAGTAATAAAAGTACTGCGATGGCATTTTTGTAATTAACTCGAAACTAAAGGCTTTTTATTTTGTTTTTAATAATAAAACTACTGCGATGACATTTTTGTAATTACTACGAAACTGATGGTCTTTTATGTAGAAGTTACTGTAGCTAAGGATCAAAATTGTTATATATATAATATAATTAGAGTACAACTTCCACAAGTTCTATAAAAGGCGACCAATATATGTCTTATGTCTTGTCAGCATTCACCCTTGTGCTGGAGTGGCATAGGAAGTGAAGGATATGACTTGGAACTAAATAGTCTTAGGTTCGACTTCTGATCCCGTTCGGGTTTTACCGATTTTTCACTGTCGTGCCTTCGGGCGGGTAGGGGTTGGGATTTTCCCCGAATCTGGTGATTAGGTGGGTTGTGGCTACCCAACGTTACTTGTGAGCGGACACCTAAGTCGTGTCTTCACCCAGGGGCTTATGGGTGCTTTCACAATGGTGAGTGTCCTGGGTAGTCAGGAATTCAATTTGTTGGCCGTTCAATATATATATATATATATATATATTATATATATATATATATATATATATATATATATATAGGTTAGGATCTTTTAGAAACCCTTTTGAGTTGTGAAACCCAAGAAACCTCATCCTAGCCGTCCATTGATCTTGATCAATGGCCCTATTAAATCCTACCTTTTAACTTTATTTTTTAATTTTAACAGATACCATAAAGTGCATGGAGGGCATTATTGACATCTTCAAAAATTCATCTCTCTCATTCTTATACAAAAGTACAACATTTTCTTCTCTCTCTTCACTTTTCTTTTGATTCTCTTTCTCTTACCTCTCTGTTCTTTTTTCTCTTGCTCTATCATCTCTCTTCTCTCTTTTACCTTTAAATTCAACATTTTTTACCTTATAGATTAATAAGAGATTTGTCAGATTTGTTTGTAACAACTTCTGTGTTACTTTGTAATATATTTTATATATCATTTAAGCATTTGCTACAGTGTTACAAGTTTACATTATTACATTTCTAAAATAGCATTTTTTACAAAATGTTTCAAACATCTAGTTACATTTGACAACAAATATATACTCATAACAACTTTTGTTAGTGTGTTACATCTTATCCATCTAGTATGTTACGATTTTTGTTACTATGTTACAACTTATACTCCTGATGTTAGATTTATGTAACATGATCTCGATACAAAGAAAATATAAAAAAACAGACAAAAACATAATAACAATCTATTGATAATTAAATGTACACTTGTAACAAAAAAAATGAAAACATGTCTCAAATAAAAAATGTTCTTCATAACAAACCAAATCTCATTGACAGATAACAACAAACACTTAACGTGCAAAACACACCTGCCTCGGTAAACACGTTCATCTTCATTCTATTCCAACCATAACTTTAATAAATTGTCAAAACACATCAAACATCAAATACCCATATGAATTCAAATCCAAATTTCATTTAACAAATCTTTAAAAGAAAAAAAAAACAGAGACAAAAGGTCAATAATTTGAACTAGGTACAGAGGATCTATAATAATAATAATAATAATAATAATAATAATAATAATAATAATAATAATAATAATAATAATAATAATAATAATAATAATAATAATAATAATCACATGGGGTGGCAACAACTAAACACAAGATCTTAAAGTAATAAACTTAAAAAAAGGATTCAAAAATTGACAGCAAAGAACTTGATCTCATTCTGATCAACCCCAATCCCAATTACGATGGACTTATGTAAATTAATTTTTAGACAATAAGCTAGATAAAAATAGTTGAGAACCATAACAATGTTTTGCAAATTACTCACCAACCAATCTCATAGAATAATATCATCAACATAAAATAGATGAGATAAATAAAATTTACCTTTTCTCACTCTAGTTCCTCATATCCCCTGTGAACCATGTTTCTATGGCCACATGTAACCCCTCCATGGCGATAATGAAAAGAAACTATGATAAATGATCCCTTTGTCGAAGAGCTCTTTACAACAGAAATTCATGAGTTAGAATTCTAGTAATTCAAATAGAAGCCCTTGTGGAATACAAACAAGCCTTTATTCACGCAGTTCATTTGCCTCCAAAAACCAAGAACAGACATGATAGAAAACAAATTCTCCCAATTCAAGGAATCATATGCCTTCATGAAACAATTTTGAGCATTAGCATATTTTGTTTTTTAGAATTACCATACCATTTGAAAATCTCATTTAGCATATGAGGCCTATCTAGGATTTTGTGTTACGTGATTAAAAATATCATACACAAAATAGTGTCGCATATAAGTCCTTATCGATGAAAAAGACATGTGAATGTATAGATAATTAGATACACTAATGTATCATATACGTACCTATTTCAATCAGTGTATGTTAAAGATTCACGCATCTCATGGTTATATGAATATATATAAAAGATTGACGCATCTTATAATGGCTATATATCAATATGTGTGAGAGATTCATGATCTCCTTGAAAAAACATATTATCATACTCATGTTAGTTTTTTTTTTTTTGAATGGATACAAGAGAGTCCTTGAAACTAATCACAAAATAAAAGCCACCATAATTCTTAACAATGACATATTACAAGCATGCTGAACTTTTTTTGGTTGTACGTCAATTAAACGTGCACAAGTCGATCACTGTAAGCTGTACTACGAAACCTTTTGATAGTACATAGATTTAAGATCTTTAATAGAACCTTATTTGTGGTGCACCTGGGAGTCTTGAACTGGCTCATTGTTGCCCCATTGCCAATAAAGTGTTCCATGATCTTCCTGAAAGTACCCGGTCCAACGATACAAAGCTCTAAAGGCCCAATTGAGTTGGTCTTCCTTGCTACAACATATCCATGATCCACAAATGCTGCATCCATTTCCTTGCAACATCGAGCTAAAACGTGGTCATTGACTTCACCCTTTATTTCCCAATAAACTACGTAGTAGCCGGGCTGGCTTGTGATGTTTGCGTGGCTTGTGAAATCAACTAGCTCAGCTTGAGACTTGATGAGTGGTTGAGAACCCTTCTGGACCGCCAGTTGAAGATCATTTTCCGTGTTTTTATCAATGTTTATTGTTAAGACTAGCTTTCTCCTGCATAAAAAGTTGAGTTTCGGGGTTCCTTCGTAAAATCCAGCCACTTCCACCACGTCTCCTAATCTATACCTGTAAAGACCTAGAATTAGAAGATTTCATATTAGTTATCATCCATAAGCTTAATTTATAGGAATGCATAGACTTTAATATGCACAACAATTAACCATACCCAGTAAAATCTCACTAATTGCAACGCTATCAGTAGAGTCTAAGAGGGTATAGATGTAGACAAATCGTACTTACACTACAGAGGATAAAGAAACTGCTTTTAGGAAGATCCTTTAGCTAGACAACACATTTTTTATAGACTTCAATATAAAGTTAATATGAAAATAGACACTAGAGAGATGAAATATCCTTTTCAATATAACCCACCCACTAAAAAAAAAAAAAATCTGCCTAACGTACGTAGAAAGAGATGATATATGGTTAACAAAGTATTAAATAAGGTATCTTACTACCTGCCATTGGGGTTGGTGGCCCAATGGTAGAAGCAAAGCTTCTAGGAACACCTAAGGGGGAGATCATGGGTTCAAGTCCCATAGGGTGTAGAAATTTGTCGTTCAAAAAAAAAAAAAAAAAAGGTATCTTACTACCTTTGTATTAAAATTTTACCGGCATAAGTTAATGTGTTAGAAGTTCATAGGAAATAACTCAAGGGAGGGACCGTTTGCTTGTTTATATAGCGTTTTGCAAGGACACTGAATGAAGGACAGTGTGGGCCGGTTAGGCCATGGAAATGTGGCACGTCCGGTGAGCGTAAGTTTATGTTTCACATAAAACAATTTAGTACTTCTGTGACCATCTAAATTAATAATGAAACAAATGATTGTTTGTTTGGGCTTCCAAAATATCTATGTTTCCCTAGCTAATGATAAAAATCCACCATAGTTTATGTCTTATTATCTTCGCTAAAAATTAAACCCTTTTTTCTCGGGTTTGTCTGTGTATGAAAAATAATGAACACCTCAAAAGGTATATTTATAATCATAAAAGAAACCTAGCTAATAAAATAATCTCTTAATGGAAATAATTACACTAATAATATAATATATTATTATAAGATATATCAATAATAACATGCCACCACAAGCTAGATGTCGTTTTTTTATGTCATGTCTAGCTTCAAACAAATAACACAAGTAAACATCAAAGATATTTTTAAACATGTTGTCATTGATTCTCGTTGTCGTGTGTAAGATCTTGAATCTCTACTAAGATCTATTTTTGACTCTTCATTCTTCATCTTAAATTTAGGGTTTGTGCCTGATTTATAAATCAAAAATAAATAAAAACCTAATCACTATATTTCAAAAACGACCGAGTAACATATGAATGGAGAGAAAAGAAGAAAACAAGAACCTTAAGAATACCATATAAAATAATGAAACCGATATTATATATTAATATCAATCAACTATATTGTCCTTTGAAGAAGATAAAGATAATATAACAACCCTAACTAAGATAAACATATTCGTTTATTGATCAGGGTCCAACGGGTTATTCACAACAATAGTTCATCTCCGGGGGTGCAGAATTGTATTTGGTAGATTAGGGTTCGCAATTCAAAAGGGGGTGACGGCGCAGCTTGTTGCTCGTCTACTTTCTATTTAAATGTAACTTGGCAAATTTTAAGAAATAAAAAACAACTCTGTTACTTAAAAAAAAAGAACACAATTGTAATAAATCCTAACTAATAATAATAATATATGGTATCTTGTATACGCTAACTACTAGTGGTGCTGATTAAAGTCTATCTAATGTTGTTGATAACCAGAAACATACATGATGATTATTATGATTATTATTATAATAGCTTTAGTTAAAGTACTTACCTGTGAAAGTCGTAAGCACAATCTCATATTGCTGACCAATCTTCACCTCAGATAACGGCACTGGATCACCTTCAAGGTAGTCATCACAACCACCTACATGAGCTTCAACACCCATATCACAACCTTCACGAAGATGCCGATGCAAAGGTATGAACTCAAAGTAAGAAAACGTTGGAACCACCGTGAACCTCACATTCTCCGGTGCCGAAGACGGGTCCATGTTCACCCCGATCCAACTCTCCGTGGCCCCGTATTCCGCACTCACTAACGGTAAATGGTCCCCAGCGTAATGCTTTAATTTCTCCAAGTAGGGTTGCATTGACCCAGTCATTATTGAGTACACGTATTTTGCATTTGGCCACAACTTTGGGATCAACCCATACCAATTAGACTCCTCCAACTCCTCACATTGCGAACTGACCCATGTCGCTAATCGCGGGTTTGGTTTGATCAAATCCAAAACCGAAGTTCGGATACCAGGAAGGGTTATTCTAGGACTCAAAGTCCCGTGAAAAAGATCATTGCAAAGCTCTCTCCAGTAGTCTTGGAACAAGCCGAGTGCTTGGACGATGCCATAGGCGAATGTGGAAGTGATGAATTCGACTTGCGGAGAGTGAAAGAGGCCGAGAAGGAAGTGACAGTAGGTTGATTGTTTGTAGTCACCACTGAAGATGACTTCAAGTGGGCTGCAAGTGAATGAGTTGGTTTGTTGCTGCTTTAGTTTGAACTCTGGGCTTGAAAAGTAATGAGTTGTGGCTGTTCCTGCTGACACCCACCCTTTGTTTTGAATTGTTTGCTGCCATAGATGAACTCAAGAATCTTGCCTCCTTCTTTGGTAGGATAAACCCTTCATGAAATGTACATATATCAATATATATATAAACCCTAGACATGATTAAATTGTTAAAGAAATTTTGAGCAAAGATTAGACCTTGATCTGTAAGCTGCAGCCAGCTTGAAGGTTTGTAAAGTAGTCTTGGAGCTATGGGATGTGTAAGGAACATATTTTTGTCTTCCTTCTGTTGTTCCAGAGCTAATTAAGCATTAATCCAAACTATATGTTAGCATTAATTAATTTACAAATAAATAGCAAGCACATACTGTAAAACATCTGTCCACTCGTATCACCAATGAATTCTGCTTTGCCCACAATTGGAGCTCTCGGATTCTTTTTTGGTTACTTTGTTTTTAGTTACTTGAGTAGAGCAAAAAAGCATTGAGTTTAAAATGTATTGGTGATATTTGAGGTCTGTGATAGTATTATATAAAAACCTAACATCTCTCATGTCCATGACGGTGTGAGATCTGCCTAGGGTTACACATATATTAATAAGTCATTAAAAAGTTTTGATCTAATTAAAAGATCGACCGTACGATGTGAGTTTGTGATTAAAATTAAGAAAAGGAACAAAACACATGATTTAGTTAAGTTAGTACATGAGTAATAATAATATTAACACACCTAGTTAGTTAATTAGATATTGTATCTGAAATAAATGGTGGGTACCTTAAGGAGAGAGTAGTGATGGGTTGTTTGGTGAGTAAAGGGGAAGTATCCCCATCAGCAATCCTCTGAATAAAAGGGTCTAAATCTGCATGGGAAGCCAATGGCACCATGGATCTGTAAACAGACTGCAATGCTTCTGCATCCATGTTATGCACATCAATATCCTTTAACCATTTCTCTAGATACTCAACCTCATGATTCATTTCAAGAATCGTCTTCAACGTCTCCAGCTGAACCTTCCCAGCATTTCTTGCCACTTCTTCGAACCAACCAATCATATCATTACCTGAACTTGTATCCATGATTGGATCTAAACCAATCTCGGGTACGTACAATGAGGGAGACTATAGCTAGCTAGCACATGAATAATTGTTATAGAGAGGTACCATTTAAAGAAAATATCATATCTATAGGTGGGGACTACGGGTTCAGAAGAGTGACGAGAACAAGTTTATACCATACAAGTCGCTTTCGTCTCCACTCTATGTGTATCAAGTCGCTAGCCTGCACAGTATCAATGGGAGCAAGTGCTGCTAAATGTTTCCCTTTCATCCCACTAACAACGAATAGCGACGAGAACTATAGGTGTGAATGTATAAAATGTTACCTACCTTCCACTCACTACTAGAAAAGTGGCATTTTGCTACAAAATTTTCTTACGGAAAAAAGTGTGTCACAAATCTTAACAAATTTGCTACTCATTGACACAATATATCTACAAATTCTTAGGAAAAATGCGTCACAGATTTCCTACACCATGTTTTTGTCACAAATGCGTTGAAAATTGTGTTACAAATGTGTAGTAATTGGTTTGCGACGAGGGTTTTTCTAACATCAAGGTTTTGTTGAAAATGCGTCACAAATCAAGAAAATGCAAGATTTGTGACGCATTTTCAACAAAACCTTGATGTTAGAAAAACCTTTGTCGCAAACCAATTACTACACATTTGTAACACAATTTTCAAAGCATTTGTGACGAAAACATGGTGTAGGAAATTTGTGACGCATTTCCTACGCAATTTCCTAAGAATTTGTAGACATATTGTGTCACAAATTTGCTAAAAAAAATTGTAGATTTTTTTTCGTCACAAATGAGTAGCAACTTTGCTAAGATTTGTGACGCATTTTTTTCCGTAAGAAAATTTTGTAGTAAAATGCCACTTTTCTAGTAGTGACTTGGGCGATTCGACTCGATCACACATTTGTTGTTATTATAATAAGTTAGGACTCATAGAGGGCCGGTTTACAGCTGTGAGAGAGAATGCCGTCCTCTATAAATTTTCAACTGGTGAGAAGAGAACGGCTCATTTGAACTATCACTTTCAAAGGTTATATAATAATTATTATGGACTTCACCAAATACCACTAGCTTCATTCCTGTATAATTGTTAATAAATTTATGTTATCGGTACCTAGCTAAATATTGATTTTGTTTCCATTATGTTAGCCGTGACAAGGCTTTTTTCTTTATTAGTTTTTTATATTAAGATTATAAGCATACAATTTGTCTATATTTAATGTCACGAATACAATGTTGGACAAGTCTTGTCAATTGTCATAACATAATGGTTAAAGTGTTCATTACTATTCCGTAAGTTTTATTTACCAAGTTGAAATTTAGGTTAAGACAATGAATCTTAATTTGTTTATGCGCTTAATTTATTAGCGGAATTTTATTGGGTATAATTATTGTTGTTGTAGTGTTATACCAAGTCTCTTTTAAGTTTTATATTTTAGTGATTTAGGTTTGTTGTTTTTCAAGACATTAATAATTGTTAAAATATATATGTGTAGTGGTGGGTGAAAATTTTCAAGCCCCTTTCAATCATTTAATATTAATTTTTTTTTATGATTGACCCTCCAATTTTCGTTTGGAATGGATGATTATGATTGGCCCTCCCATTTTTCACCACACCGTGGAAATTTCCACGGGGAAACGAATTTGCCCCAATCTACATGGAGGGGGGCAGTATGCTAAGCGTGGAAGGGCGTGGATTTGCCCCAACCACGCCCGATTTGTTCTCTATTACGTATAGTCTTAGAGTTATTTAATCGTGTTTTTTTTGTTTCTGGTTTTTAATAATAAAAGAGTCGAATATGTTCGTTCAATTGGTTTTTGTAAGAACGAAGAATTAGCGGTACTGCAAGGTTTGTGTGATAACCACCGAAAATGCAGTTACTATCCGTACAATATAATACTATTAAAATAATATAAAAAATTGCGTGTTAGACTTAATTGGTGATAATTAGAGTCTTCAGAAATGCAATAGCAAAGTCCAAACATTTAAAAGATTTATTGGGAAGTTTAGGAATTTTCGTATCACGAAGTGATAAATTACTCGTATTGAACATTAGTAACGACCCGGTTAACTTTAAGGAGTCTAGTTTTGACCCGTAATGCTTGGTTTGGCATGGAATAATATTTTCAGGATGAAAATATTATTAAAACCAATAAAGACTATGGTTGATCATTTCTAAAACGCTTTGGTCTAATTATTGCGCGTTTTAGAGTTTTAACGCGAGTACAAGACCCGGTACGGTAGGGAACCCCCTAATATAATCAAATTGGCTAAAATGGATATTTTTAATTGGGGAATATGATTATTGGCCAAATGGGTAAAAACCTTAGTTATTTGACATAGTTGGGTTTTTTATAAAATATGAGGTGTGTATATTATGTTTCTAAGTTTTATTAAAAAAAATATAAACACCCAAACCTCCCCCCCCCCCCCCCTTAATAATAATAATATTATGATTTTTCTATTAAATCCCAATACACTCAACCTCATTTCTCACACATACCTTACACTCTCATTTACACACACAAAACTCTTCTTCTCCCTCTCCTCTCTCCCTCCTAACCGTAAATCCCACCATCAGCATTATTTCTTTTTTTTATAATCTTTCATAAAAACAATCATGGATTCTTGAACTATGATGTGTTCTTGGTGAGTTGGAAGCAAAACCTTTCAAGAACAAGTGATTTTTAGAGTCTTAGAGCATCAAAACCCACATTTTTTAAGTGTTCTTCAAGGGTATGTATCTTGAACAAAAACTCCTATAAAGTCTTTATTATTTTCTGTTTTGATCTAGTTTTTCACCAAACAATCAAAGGTTTTTAAGTGGGTTTTATAAAATAAACAATGGGGATGAGAAAATGCTAAAAGATGATGAATATATGTGTATGTGTGTGCCGTGTATATGTATGTATGTGTAGAGTGGTTTTGTTGTTTGATTGGTTGATTTATCTTGCTTAGATCTTCAAGATTTTATAACATGCAAGAGGGTTTTTAAAGGAAGTTTGAATCTAATGTAAAATGGAATTTTGATGATCTTGATGGTCTAGATAAATGGTATAGGGATGTGATTGTTGAAATGTGGCTTGTTTAATCAATATGTTCAAGTGTTGTGCATTGTTTGATGATGCTTTTGAGTTATAAAAAGGGTTTAGGACAGGTCTGATTATGATAATGTTTTGAAGGTTTTGATAAGCTTAAAATAGTGTATATTAAGTTTAAATAGGATCTACACGCTTGGGAGACCTTGCATGTACGATCAAAACGTGTTTTTCGGCTTAAAACGCCAAAATACGAGCTTTTGAAAATGGATATTATAAAACTGATTTAGAACAAGTTTTCATGACTTATGTAAAAACCTAAATATTTTTGCAAAAGATGCGCAAAAACGCATGTTTTCGACAAGTTTTACGCGTTTAAAAACACTCATTTTCAGGTCTGATGTAAAACAACTTGTTTAGTGTTAAATTGTTTATAAAAGTCATTATTTAGGGTGTATAATATGTTTACCATAGTAACGGATGCTTACACTGCAAAACTATGCGATAAAAGTCGTCGAAATGTGATTTTTAAGGCGTGTAACGGTTAAATTTTGTGGCTGAGTTAGAACAGCAAATTTGGTCATGTTTTGTGGTTTATATGCATGTCCTTGGGTCCAAATTAAGTTTATATGATGTTCATAGGTTAACATGAGACATTGGAAACTTGTTTGATATGGAAATCACTAGAATATGTCTTATTGTGCTTCATGTGTATATTTGATTCATATGAAATGATATGTTTATTATGTCAAGTTATATGGAATTTAACATGGAATGGTGTATGTGTGAACATATAATTGTGGACCTAAGGGATAGGTGATTTAACGCGAATTGCCTGATTGCTACGCTTAAAGTGAGTTTCACGCCCCTTTTCTTTTTAAATGTTTTTGAACGTTTTATAATCGAGGGATTAACATGCTTGTATGATGGGTAGAATAAAACTATATAGAACATATGATGGCCTTTGGTAGGTGCACGACATGTGCGTTGGACGCCCGTCTATCCCTTCGGGAGGATACTTCCCTGCATTTCTTAATCATTAGCTCTTGGTTTAGAGCCGTAGATTATGTTAGTAAATCTATTGGGTTGACGGCCCCTCCCTGACAAGTTGGACTGGGTCTTATGGGAAAGCATATTCTGTCAAAAGTTCCTCTAGGAGGTCAACCTTGGGAAGAAAAGTTGTGGTTTGATTAAGAGCCTTAGGTTAAAATCACACTTGTAGGATTTTCGCGAGTCTACTTGGTTCTCAGTTTAGTGGTACTCGATCATACATTTTAAACAAGGAAATTTGTGTATTTGCCGTAAAACCTGTGAACTCGCCAACATCTTTGTTGATATTTTTAAGCATATTTTTCAGGTACGGATGCATAGGAGTTTAGAGAGTGGGTTTTAGCGGGCACTACTATGGACATGATGTTGGGACCGTCAAACTTTAAAACTATGTCTTAATTTTGTAAAACAATGTTTACTTTTATTTCGCTTCATCTTGGTGGAACATGTTTTTAAACTTTCTTTGACCAACTATAGGGTGGTTGCAAGAGGTCCATACGTAATTATGTGTGATTTGCTAAACTTCGTGGTAACAACTTCCGTTATCTCATGACTTGCTTTCCGTTGTGCGCTGTCGGGTGAGACAGTTTGATTAGGATTTATTATACATATCTCAAAGCCAAAGGTCGGTGTTAACGGTAGGGGTGAGCACTTTGTGGTTCAGACCCATGAGAACCTTGGACTTGACTCGTGAGAACCTTGAACCCAAACCTTTTTAAATATACGGGTCGGTTTCTGGTTCGATATGTATATGAATTATCGATTCCGGGCCGGGTGAGGTTTGGTTATGGGCTCAAGGGATTGCTCATCATAGTTTTGTAGGAGTTAGCTACTCCTTACAATGGCCACTGCTTGTGTTTGTTCCACACATGTTGTTGTCGAAATGTTTTGTTGTTATGGAACTAAAATCTGTGAACTCACCAATATTTTATATATTGACGTCTTTTTAAACATATCTTTCAGGTAAACTAAGTGCTGAATAGATATGAGGCTAGTACGGTGGAATATGGGATGTCGGACACTTGTCGGGGGTTTCATCTATATTTACCATTGGGTTGGGACATAGACGGAAAAAGCCCATGTTTGAACTTTACGTTTGTGGTGTTGTGTAATGTTTGTGACAATGTACTCTTTTTCGACATCTTAATGAAATGATCTTTTCTAATTAAATATGGTTTGTGAAAATCTTGACTTTAATATGCTTTCAAGCGTTACGCTAGGTGTTTCCACTATTGGCGTGGTGTGACAATTCACACAACACATAATAGAATTGTATATGTTAAACATAAGTGTTTAACATGTTTCACCCAAAAAATGTAAAACAGTAAAAAGGGACTATGTAAACTCATTTTGATTAATACTTGTTTTTTTGCCAAAGCTGGCTATGTAGACAAGAATCTTGAGATATTAACATGAAATGATCACAGATTGGTGTTGAATCGAGGGTGGTGACGGGGCACAACTTCTTTAGGGCCCGAGGGGGCCCCGACCACACCGATTTGTGGCGCAATAGTGGAATTTTGTGATTTTCGTAGGTAAGTTGTGTTCGGCCTTCACTGATTTGATACTCCGGCCACTACCGATAAAAAAAACTGAGTCCGCCCTCATCGATTCAAGAACCAAGCTTCGCCACTGGTATTTAATGTTTTTGTTATGTAGTTCGGTTAGTTTGTTTTTAGTTTACAATTTTCCTTTCACTCTATTGTAATTAGAATTTTTTTTTTTTTTTTTGAAAGGTGTAGTTAAGTGAAAATCCTTGTACAACTCTAATCTAGCGGTTTCGAGTTCGAATTCCTACCCACACACCGGTGTCCTCCTTGTACATTATTTGGTTGTCGTATATAACTCGCCGGTTTGGTTGTCGTATATAACTCGCCGGTTGTCGTATATAACTCGCCTCAATTAATAGAAACGCGATAATCATACGTAATTCTTATTTCGGCCAAAATCTAGGGAAAATGTATTTACGAAAGTCTTATTTTAGAATATAGCTAGGGATATAATGTATTTATTAATGTCATACTCGTCTTGACTCTTGAGGAGAGTTCTACATATCAAGTTTTTGTCTACCAAATCAACGGCCTATAGCCTTTCTTCAATATACTACCTACTCACTATATTTAATTTAAAATGAATTTAAATAGTATGATTTTAATATACGTTTTACACATGCATAATTATTGTGTGGTTGTTAGAATGTTATAAATAATATGAATATGATACATAAGAAATTGATTGTGATTGCGACGAGGGATACAATGGTATGATTATACAAAATCAACTTAGTCATCCATATCAACCTAGTTACCCTAATTAATTAAACCTGCAATTTGTATTGATTGTTACTATAAATATAACACACATAAACATGTAGGGGAATACTAAAATGAAAACTCAATAGAGTTTTGAAAACCTTATGAAAATATATATATATATATATATATATATATATATATATATATATATATATATATATATAGGGTAGGGTTCCTGTAGGAAAATTGGTTTGTGTGAGAAGTGTAGGAAGGATTAAAAATTGATATGTATGCATATTTTTTTGGACGTATTCATGATGTTTTGGATTGTTTTGCTTAGAAAAACAACAAACATAACAATTAATAACCGAAAACAATGTATTTTAGGCTTAAAACTTAAAACACTGTGTCAATAACACGTTAGCAGAGTGTTTTAAGTAATTACTAGGGTGTTTTATCTGTAATTTAAATTTAATGACTATAATACATTGGATTGTGTTTTAAATTTTTGTATATTGTTGTGTTAAGTGTTTTTCAAGCTAAAACAACCCAAAACATCATTCCAAAATAAAAAACATGATGGCTACATGTCAATTCTTAATCCTTCCTACACTTCTCACACAAACCAATTTTCCTACAGGATCCTCTACCTATATATATATATATATATAGGGGCGGTTATTCTACAAAGTAAAAGAAACGTGCGAAGGATGCGAAGGATCTTTGTACATGATAATTACGTAATGATAATTACGTAATGTTTTTTATGTTCATGAAATCATTACGTAATTATCATTACGTAATTATCATGCACTTTGTACATGATAATTACGTAATGATAATTACGTAATGTTTTTGTATGATCATGAAGGCATTACGTAATTATCATTACGTAATTATCAAGTCATGAAGGCATTACGTAATTATCATTACGTAATTATCATGTACAAAGTGATCCTTCGCATCCTTCGCACGTTTGTATTACTTTGTATTTGAACCTGTCCCTATATATATATATATATATATATATATATATATATATATATATATATATATATATATAGGGTTAGGATACTTTGAGAACTCGACGAGTTGTGAGAACTCGTAGGAACTCAACGTAAAATGCGAAAAAAAAATTTCTTTTTTTTACACTCGTGTAAAACACGTAAACCCCGCTGTAAAATTTTTTTTGAAAAAAATACATTAATTTACGCCAAAATACACCGGTGTAAGGGATTTTTATCCTCGTGTAAGTATATTAATATTTTATTCATTATTTTATTGTTGATTAATTATGGACCACATATTCATTTTTGATTAAAAAAAGTATGTGGTTATAAAGTGAGTTCCTATGGTTCTCACAACTCACCTTGGTTCTCAAAATATCCGGATCCTATATATATATATATATATATATATATATATAGGTAGGTAGAGGATCCTGTAGGAAAATTGATTTTGTGTGAGAATGATTAAGAATTGACATGTAGCCATCATGTTTTTGATTTTGCAATGATGTTTTGGATTGTTTTGGCTTGAAAAACACTTAACACAACAATATACAACAATTTAAAACATAATCCAATATATTATAGTCATTAAATTTAAATTACAGATAAAACACCCTAGTAATTACTTAAAACACTATGCTTAAATGTTCTTGACATAGTGTTTTAAGTTTTAAGCCTAAAATACATTGTTTTCGGTTACTAATTGTTATGTTTGTTGTTTTTTCTAATCAAAACAATCCAAAACATCATGAATACGTCCAAAAAAATGCTGCATACATATCAATTTTTAATCCTTCCTACTCTTCTCACACAAACCAATTTTCCTACAGGAACCCTACCCTATATATATTTATATATATATATATATATATATATATATATATTATATATATATATATATATAGAGGATGGTTTAAATAAAAACCCACTCAAAACGAAGAAACACCGGTAAACTATGACTTCCCGAACTTTTTATCATCTGAAAAAATTAGGGCATGTAATATACATGATTTTAAGAGTTTTGAGCCAAAAAAAAAATAAAAAAAGCGCCGAGTGGATATTTTTAAAAAAAATAAATAAGTTTTTTGTGTTACATATGTTACATGTCTGTTTTTGTGTAACATACGTAACAAAAAAAAAACTTATTTATTTTTTTAAAAATATCCACTCGGCGCTTTTTTGATTTTTTTGGCTCAAAACTCTTAAAATCATGTATATTACATACCCTAATTTTTTCAGATGATAAAAAGTTCGGGAAGTCATAATTTACCGGGTTTCTTCGTTTTGAAGGGTTTCTTGTCTATACTTAGCCTATATATATATATATATAAATATATATATATATATATATATATATATATATATATAGGTAGAGGATCCTGTAGGAAAATTGGTTTGTGTGAGAAGTGTAGGAAGGATTAAGAATTGACATGTAGCCATCATGTTTTTGATTTTGGAATGATTTTTTGGGTTGTTTTGGCTTGAAAAACACTTAACACAAACAATATACAAAAATTTAAAACACAATCCAATGTATTATAGTCATTAATTTAAAATTCCAGATAAAACACCCTAGTAATTATTTAAAACACTCTGCTAAAGTGTTATTGACATAGTGTTTTAAGTTTTAAGCCTAAAATACATTGTTTTCGGTTATTAATTGTTATGTTTGTTGTTTTTCTAAGCAAAACAATCCAAAACATCATGAATACGTCCAAAAAAATGATGCATACATATCAATTTTTAATCCTTCCTACACTTCTCACACAAACCAATTTTTCTACAGGAACCCTACCATATATATATATATATATATATATATATATATATCGGCCATGTAATATATACATTTCCAATAAGTGGTGAAACTTGGTTCTCGAATCGGTGGGGGCCAGACTCAATTTTTTAGATCGATAGTGGCCGGAAGATCGAATCGGTGGGGACCGGACTCAAACGGATTCAATTTACCAACGAAAATCACAAAATTTCACAACTGCGCTAAAAATCAGTGGGGGTGGAGCCCCCTCAGGCCCTAAAGAAGTTGTGCCCCTGTTTCTAAGTGTTTTTAGAGAAAAAAATAAAATAAAAAAAAGTTCCAATAGTTTTTTTTATTATGCAACATTTATGATATTTAGAGTTACACAACTGCTATGTAGGTGTATTATTACGTTTTATATATTTTAAAAAAATCCTATCGACACGTTTTATTTTATTTTTTATAAAAACATTTGGAAATATGTATATTACATGCCCTAATTTAAAAAAAAATAAACATGTAACTTGTTAATCATTTAAAAATATAGCAATATCCATACCCAAATTAAAGAGAATAAAATTTCGATTTTATACTATTATATTTAAAAAAAAATATTAACATATGAAAAATTTATGACCGTTTAAAACTTGTTAGGTGAACTTGATTTAGAAGGCAACAACATGTTTTAAAACTTGTATTTTCTTAATCTTTTATAAGTATGTAAAATTAAGTTTTTTGTTGGATATATGTCCGGTAGTTTATTAAAAGTCAACGTTAACTAACACGGTACAATTTAAAGAGTTGCACGTTGGTAGATGAATCATCCACCTGTGAATCAAAATACAATGATGCATCGGATGCTGCATGGATGAAGAAGTTCATTGCTGATCTCGAAGATATGCCTAGCATAAAGAAACCTATCGAGATATTGTGTGACAATACTGGTACTCAGAAAATTCCACTGTATTAGAAAGATAATAGAGCGTGGAGACATCGCAATAAACACAGTTCATACGGATCTAAATTAGGCTGACGCTTTTACTAAGCCTTTACCTCAAGCTAAACACGAGGAGCATGCTTGAAAGATAGGGCTTAGATTTGCTAGATAATGGGCATGATATGTTAGTTAGTATTGGTGTTTTTATTTTGAACTATAACAGTTAAATTGAATATACATTTGATTTACTGGTTAAATACAAATTTAAATATTTTGTTGCTGTGTTTGTTATTTGTATGTTTAAATCCTTGAATAAGTATATTCTAAAATATCCGTAGTTGATCAAATTACATGGGAATGAATTTAAATGTAAGACTATTGTGAATTGAATGGTTGTATTCATGAGATGAATAACTTAAGAGTTTGAGAATCAAAATTCACAGATATCACTAGGGAATGAGATTGGATGTGACTCGCTTCAAATCGATCTCCATGGATCTATGTCATGAGATGTAATGATATCGATATGTTCAATCTCTCCTTTTCCTTAGGCACATATTAAACTACATCAAGGACAACCTTTGATGTTATCTAACGTTGTCCTGAAATGTGATTCCCGGGTTCCCCCACTTTTTTAAGGTTTCTTATTGAACCTCACACAAGTGTATATCGCGTGTTTTGTGTAGTAAATTATTCATCGCGATGTTTATTTCCATCATGTAACATGTCCAGTTTTGTTTTAGTACATGTGAAGCAGAAAGCATTGTGAAGGCGTGAAGCTGTATTGGACCATCAACTTGTAGTTTTCCATGAGTGAACCTATACGTACTCATAACTCATAAGCAATTAGGGTGTGTATCGAATCGAATAACGAAATTTCGAGTACCTTGTGGCATTATCACAGTGGATGTGTTGTAGGGAGGGTGGTTGATTATGATCTAAGAGTAATAGGAATCAATTCTCTTTTTTTAATAATTTATTTTTTTACTGAATTCGAATTCGATTAAATGCTAACCGGTTTATATGTTAGCCCAAGTTCTAAAGTTATATGTATGTATATAATTATATATATATATATATAAATATAAATATGTATTAATTTTATTTGAAATTTGAATCGAATTTAAAATCAAAAATTCGTCTTCGATTTACTAGACTCGAATTGAATCGACTTCGAGTTCTTGATAATCAAATCAAATTAAGTCGAATTTAGAATTTTTCAAATTCGAATCGAATTCTAAACATGGTTTGTTTGTTTCTTTCTCGAGCTCCTTGCTGGGCCTTTATATGTATATATAAAGTTTTTTGGCCGTTAAAAAAAAATAAGAATTGGACCATAAATGTCTATGATAGCATTACAGTCTAGATGATTAGATAGAAAAGACAACTTTAATTTATGACATGAAAAAACAAACAAAACGTGGACCAATTCAGCAAATAAAAAACCCTTAATAATTACCAAAAATAGAAATAGTAAGGACGACCAATTTTTGCAAAAAGAAATGTGAGGTGGCTTTATAGTTGTGTTGTGTTGCAATTGCAAAAAACTTTGGGTTTTAATTCACATCATGTGTAGATAATATGATTAAAGAAGATTATATATTACTGACATACAACACGTGATTTGACTATTTGAGCACTTGATAATTAATTGTAGTGGCGCTCCGATGAACACGATATCGAGGAGCACAGGTTGTATGCTGTCATTTTTTTTCAATATAAGGGGGACGGGGAAACCCGTGTTGTCCACAGACTGTATGCAACGGTCATTTTTATGACCATTAATCTATCTTATATATTAGTTTTCAAACTCTCATAAATAGTACTAACGGAGTTACTATTCAACTCCGTTAAGTTACTATTTAACTCAGTTAAGTTGCTATTTAGCTTAACGGAGTTACTATTCAACTCCGTTAGGTTACTATTCAACTCCATCAAGTTACTATTTACTCTGTTTTTTTAATTTTTTTCTCCGTCAACTACTATCCAACTCCATAAAGTTACTGTTCAAGGCCGTCAAGTTACTATTCAACTCCACTTAACGCCGTTAGGTTACTACTCAACTCCGTTAGGCTACTGTTCAACTCCGTTAGCCTAACGGAGTTACTATTCAACTACGTTAAGTATTTAACTCCGTCAAGTTACTATTTACTCTGTTTTTTTTTTTAAATAAACTAGTGTGTTTCAAGGTGCGCTTTGCGCACCTTAAACCACTCTACCACCAAGCCATGTTGTGATTTATTATGAAATCATATATATTTATTAATAAATACGTGTTTGTATAAAAAAAACAATGTTTCAAACCAGTTTCGAACCTAAGACCTCAAACCTCACAAATGCACGACAAACCCCTCCACCACCAAGCCATTTTGTTAATTATTATAGAATCATATGTATTTATAAATAAAAAAGTATTGAAAAATAAAAATACAATGTTTGAAACGGGTTTCGAACCCAAGACCTCAAAGAACACACATGCACCACAAACCACTTTACCACTACCCCATTTTGTTAATTCTTATTGAATCATATGTATTTATATATAAATTAGTGTAGTAAAAAAAAGAAAAGAAAAAGACTCAAACGGGTTTCGAACCCAAGACCACAAAAAACACATATGCACCACAAACCACTCCACCACTACCGCATTTTGTTAATTTTTATTGAACCATATGTATTTATATATAATAAGTGTTGTGTTGTATAAAAAAAAAAAAAAAAAAGAAAACCAGAAAAAGACAAAAACCAATAATATGGTTACTATTCATTTTGTTGGTGCTTAAATATATTTATTATATTATTTATTATATTATTATTATATTATAATTCCGTAACTCTTGTTTTTCTCTGTTAAGTTACTATTTAGCTATGTTTTTTTAAATTTTCTTTACTCAATTCCGTTAGGCTACTACTCAATTCCGTCATGGTACAACTCAAGTCAACTCAACTGCGTCAACTACTATCCAAGTCCGTCAATTTACTATTCAAGGCCGTCAAGTTACTATTCAACTCCACTCAACGCCGTTAGGTTACTACTCAACTCCGTTAGGCTACGATTCAACTCTGTTAGGTTAACGGCTTTACTATTGAACTCCGTCAAGTTACTATTTACTCTGTTCGTTTAATTTATTTTTGTCCGTAACTCCATTTTTTCCTCCGTTAAGTTTCTATTTAACTATGTTTTTTTAATTTTCTTTACTCAACTCCGTTAAGGTACTACTCAATTCTGTCATGTTACTACTCAACTCAACTCAACTCCGTCAACTACTATCCAACTCCGTCAAGTAACTATTCAAGGCCGGCAAGTTACTATTCAACTCCGTTAATTATTGGTTCGCTACATCAGATCCGAAAGCCAATATTCTTGCAACTTACACACCAGTAACAAATACTGGAAAATTGAAAGCAAGGCTGTTGTAATACTAAAAGAAATTGCGTCGTCCTTCCACTGTTGTGCGTTACATAGCAGAACTAGATACCGGTTTAACCTAGGCCCCAACGCGCCGCCTCGATTACCACTAGTTTAATTAAAAAAGGATATGTATATATGTAGAGAGTAAAGATCAAATAAAAATAAGCTTAATTTACTTTTTTCTTTTGAATGGTTAATAAGTCAAACCCGAGCACTTTTGAGGCACCCGTTCGGCAAATTCAAGTACTCTGAGAGTACCCTAGTTGTCAAACACCAATTCCGGGGAAAACCTGGTAACCACCCGCCTATAGGTATGACGATAAAATTACCGGTAAAACCCATCTGGCTTAAGAATCGAAGCCAAAATCTCCTGGGTCTTCTATCAATGCCCACCAATGTCTCTACCACTGCACTGCATTGGTATTGGCGCTTAACCTACTAAGCATGAGAAACGAAATGGGGAAAAAATTAATTTTCTTTCCCATCTGCTTAAACATGTTTTCTAGATAAATAATATACAAAAAAAAAGATTTTTTTTTTAAATAGAGTAACTACGTAATTACTCTACAACAGTAATTAATTAATTACTCTACACTATTTTTTTTTATAGATTTCAGTACTAAAATACATGTTTAACAATATCGAAAAAAATTTCAAAAAAATAATAATAATAAATACCCTTATTCACTTCTCATATTAAGGGCTCTTTGTAGGATAAGAACTATTTATACAAGAACCTTCCTCTATATGTATAAATACATCTTTTTTTAACTTGTTTCAATCACAACAAAAACACAAACTCTCAACACTTTAGTCTCAAATTACTTTCAAACACAAACAAATTGATGCAAGAAAATCAAAGAGTGTGGAAAATGATGGGAGGGATCCTCTAAATCAACATGAGGGGTTCAAGTAGTAGAGGTAGAGGACCGGGTTTGAGTTCGGGTGCGAAGGAAGGTTATAGGCTCGTGATTAATTTTCCACAAAGTCAACCACACCATGCACCCCAACCGTTTTTCCACTTTCCTCGATTATGCCCTTCTCATTGCTTGTCCAGCCACAAACCCACTACCTCGTAAACCAGCTAGAGGGGACATACCCGTGAGGTCAGCACAAGCGTGTTTCCCCCAGCCCAGCCATGACGAGCAAATCTACCAGGCGTAAGGTAGATTGTCCTTCCGCGGGGTCTGTAAGAAAATTCATAGGGGCCTCCATCTTGGTCAAAATCTCGGCCCGCCTCAAAATGTCCCTAAAACGTCCCGCAACCAATCATGTCAATATTCGAACCCTGACAGCTCCTTGCAATGGACCGCATGCTCCCAATATTTATCCAGGCAAGCCTTGCGACATATCTGACAGGTTTCATCCTTAGGGAACATGGGAACCATCAACCGATATTTAAAAATTGCCCTCTATTCGACCGCATACATGAGTTGGCCCAAACCGTCAATCAGGATAACGGTAAGAAAATCCTGGGTATGAGGACCCTACAAGCACTCAATTACTGCCTTCTGGCAGGGGTACAAAACAAAAACTTATCCCATGCTCTGAGCAATTTTGTTAAAAGGGCATTCGCCAAATTTTTGTGTGACTTTTTTTGAGGGGGTGTCCTTGTTAGTGAAATCGCCAATATCAAGTTTGGGAGAGAGTCATTTAGGCGTTTGAGGGCCTGCACGTAATCATGGTCCAGGCCGACAACTCCGCTATTCTGTATGATGTGGTCTTGCAACTTCCCAGGCAGAGCTCTCAACGATACAAAAGCGTAAACAATGTCCCGGGTTGAAAGAAGGCCTTAACCACCCAAGCGTATTTGCATGAATGCTAATCACTGCTGGAGGTCCCTAAAGAACTAGCCATTATATACTTACAAAGTTTAAGAAATATTTATATATTATACCATATATTATTGAAGTACATGTCAATTGCTACAGGGCTATAGGGCGCCATTAGTTTTTTTTTTTAAATTTGGCCATAAGAGTTTTTAGTGTTTTCAAAATGGCCACAAACGTAACTTTTCCACTTTTACACATTTGGGCTGTCGGAAGAAATATCGGCGGTTTCACCACAGTTGGCCGGAGGACCTCGGGATGTGATGACTGTCGGCTAGGTTTTCGATGGAGATGAGGCGGACAGTTGTGGTAGTGGGTTTACAGGCGGTGGTAGGTGAGTTTCAAAAATGCCCACAAACGAGCCATTCCAACGCATGTATATGTGACATGGTGTTGATATTCGAGGCACGAGTTTGTAAGGCTAATATAAGGTCTTTTTGAATCAATAAATTTTGGCTTGGAAAATCATAATTGAGCAAAACGGCCCAAATCAAATAAGTGTGGACAATAGCGGCCTAGTCCAGTAGTCCTTTTTTTGACGAGTTTCTTAGATGTTACCAATTTATCAAGTTTTTCTGGACTTAAGAAATGGAGACAAAAGGCCCGTTTGTTTTTGTTGGACCAGTCTTCCTTGACCCAATGTTCCTCTTCAACAAGGCCCACTGGCCCACGTGCCGTATATACGAATGTCAAGTAGAGGTGCACACTTCTATTCCTTTTAGGAACCCAAACCCGTTTGAAACCGGTTTGGGTGTTGACCGGTTTCAAGTCGAAACGGTTTGAAACCGGTTCGATTCATTACCGGTTTGGTAGGCTACAAATCGATAATTTTACGTGGTTTCGGCTTTGATTCTGATTCGGTTTCGGTTTCATTCCGGTTTTTTCCCGGTGTTAACCGGTTTTTAGCGGTACCTGTTTCGGTTCGGTGCCGAATTGTGTGCTGGTTTCGGCTCCAGTTCGGGTTCATTTTATCGGTTTCAGTTCCCAAACCGGTTTTCGGTTTCAGTATGAGATTTTTTAGTTCCGGTTTCAGGTAAAACCGGTTTCGTGTCAGTTCGATTTTATCGGTTTCAGTTCCCAAACCGGTATTTTGTGCACCTCTAATGTGATATGACTGAGTCCACATTTTTCAGATCAAAACTTTTAACAATTTAAAATGATATTAAACATATAAATAACTAAACTAACTATTTTTACTTCACATTTATAAACTAAAGTAATTATATTATAAAAACTGAAATAGAGTGATGATTGTTGTAGTTCAAAACTATAGAGTTATAATAATTACTTTATTATTAGCATATTTATTTTGGTTATTTGCTTAACACGTTAAATCTAGTTGTATTTGGTCCACTGTAATAACATTAGAACCGGTTGGTTTTGGGTTGCAAATTCTACCATAACTTTATTAGTACCAATCCAATTACTAATTTTTATATTTTGTTCTCAAAATTTTGTTTGAAGAAAGTAGGAAGTAGACATTTAGAATTCCTAAATTTTTATTGTGCATTCTCAAAATTTTACGGATACATTGATTATTATTTACCGAGCATCTATAATCTATAATCTATAACTTATAATAAAAGAATTGAATATTGATGAGGTGGCATTCAATAGAGGCCTCAACCCTCCTTGAATGTGTCACGTGGCACGTTGAGGTGAGAGTTTTAAATTTATTTTTTTACTAGATTATACCCCGGGAACGTCCCGGGGTTGAGAAATCTAATATGACATATTAATTTTACATATGAAATAGAATGATTCGATTTACAGTTACATGTAAGAAAGCTTCGGGTAGGACCTAACCTAAAACAATTAACAATGTATTTCCAATGTTAATGCCTAACCTTAAACAATGTATAACTCTAATATTAATATCTAACCTAAAACAATGTATAACTCTAGTGCTAACGCATGTTGAAAATAGAATTCATATTTACTGATTTAAACATAAGTAGTGACTTAGTGACTTGCCTAGTGGTTTTTTTCCTGTATGAACAAAACCCCAGAAAAAAATAGTCGTTTTTTTCCTCCGTTTTTTATATAGCAATATGATACTCGTTGGAAAGATAATAAAACGCTCGTTAATTTGGTGTAATTTTTTTCTTTAAAAAATCTCGTATATAAAAGATATTAACATTTTACAAGTTATAGGAGGAAAAATAAGAGATAAAAATCCAATTTTATTTTTAATTTTTTTTTCCTAAAATATCTCAATGCCACATGGGATGACACATGGCACACTCAAGGAGAAGAATGCCTCTTTGAGTGTCATGTCATTAAAATGGCTTTGGTTTATTATATGTACTAGATTATACCCCGGGAACGTCACAGGGTTGAAAAATCTAATATGACATATTAATTTTATATATGAAATAGAATGATGCGCTTTACAGTTACATGCATGAAGGCTTCGGGTAGCAGCTAACCTAAAACAATTAAAAATATATCTCCAATGTTAACGCCTAACCTAAAACAATTAAAAATATATCTCCAATGTTAACGCCTAACCTTAAACAATGTATAACTCTAATATTAATATCTAACCTAAAATAATGTATAACTCCAATGCTAACGCATGTTGAAAATAGAATTCATATTTACTGATTTGAACATAATTACTGACTTGCCTATACATGATTAATGATTTGCCTGAACACTTTGTGTTTTTTTTTCTTGTTTGAACAAAACCCAATAAAAAATAATCGTTTTTTTTTCTCCGTTTTTTATATAGCACTATGGTACTCGTTGGAAAGATAATAAAATGCTCGTTAATTTGGTGTAATTTTTTTCTTTAAAAAATCTCGTATATAAAAGATATTAACGTTTAAAAATTATGGGAGGAAACATAAGAGAGAAAAATCTAATTTTGTTTTTAAATTATTTTTTTTCTAAAATATCTCAATGCCACATGTGATGACACATGGCACACTCAAGGAGGAGAATGCCTCTTTGAGTGCCATGTCATTAAAATGGCTTTGGTTTATTATATGTATAGATAGATAGATTTTGTTTTCATCCATTCTCCTATACTTATCTAACCCTAATCTCTTTAAGAATTTAAAAACAAATTTAGATTTTTCTCTCTAGTGTTTTCTCCCATCATTTTTAAACATTAATATCTTTTACATACGAGATTTTTTAAAGAAAAAAATTACAACAAATTAACGAGCGTTTTATTATCTTTCCAACGAGTACCATAGTGCTATATAAAAAACGGAGAAAAAAACGACTATTTTTTTATGGGGTTTCGTTCATACAGGAAAAAAACACAAAGTGTTCAGGTTATTCATTAATCATGTTTTTTCTTTTAAACCAGGTTCTTATATACAATGTTGAAATTTAACCCAATCGTCATGCTATCATTGAAATTTTACTCTTCTAAAGATGGATATGTATACTTCATCAAGAGAAGCTAGGAGAAACAATCGCACAACACTGCAACACATGGTGTCACCTTATAGCAATGTTATTTTTTATTTATTTAATTACAAGAGTAATAATTATTAGTATTAGTATTAGTATTATTAGAATGGTTATATTTTTCAACCCCGGGACACTCCCGGGATAAAAGCTAGTTAGCTATATTCAATATTCGTATATTAAATGTTAACTATTAGTACACCATATGAACCATATGACGTATTCTATTAATCTAAACCTAAATGATACATACAAAAGCTACATATCAAAGCACACACATCCAAACCTACCTACGTTGATTGATTAATGTAAGAGACTTGGAGCATAAAAAAGTTGGTAAACTCCGCTGAAGGTTTGTAGGTAACGTTAACCATCATGTGTATGCAAAGTACTAAAGTTCGCATCACACATAAAAGTCATTACGCATATAGTAGGGATATCTATATATGTATGTGTATGCCATCTTTTGGTAGAAAAGGGTTGTTATCTTACCCCTATCAAATATGTAATTCATGGACCATGGTGTAAACCGTGTAATCATCACTATTTACTTTATAAAAAGAAGCATTTGAGTTTTAAAGCATGTTAACTAATGATGGTCTATCTAAGATCCCATAATTAATTAATAACAATAAAAATAAATATTTTATTTTTAATTTATAAGCAATAACAACGAATTAGAACAAAAGTGGTGGTGGTCCCACACGTGGAGTGGCATGGGAAATGATGAGTAGAGCCTAGTCTTCTTCAGGTGTCAGGTTTGATCCTTGATTCCACCGGGTTATATTGATTTTCCACTGTCATGCTTTCGAGCGGGTGGGAGGTCAGGTTTTCCCTGGAACTTGTGGCTTTGTGGGTTCTGGCTACCCAGCACTACTTGTGGGCGGGCGCCTAAAAGGTGTCTTCACCTAGGGACGTATGTGGTGTTTTTATAACCAATTGGTGAATACCACGGGTAGTCAAGACATCGTTTATTGGTCGTTCAAAAAAGAACAAAAGTGGTGGGCCCTATTTTTTTCCGTTGATGTTGAATTTTTCGGTATTTGGATGTTTTTAGATTCACATTTTTCTAAAGTTAGTCACTAACACCAGTGGGCTTTTCAACCCTCACCGTAGGGCATTGTGTAACATGTGGCATGTGGGTCTCATATGAGACTTTAAATAGTTTGAAATTAATAAAGGATGTAGTGGTTTCAAGCCCCTGAAAACCCTTCCAATCATTGCCCAATTATTATTAGGAAAAATGGAAATAAATAATCCCAACTATTGACTATTGGCCAATAACAGTCTCAACTACGAAAATCACCAATATTGGTCCCAACTTTTGACATATTGGAAACCAACGGACCCAAACTAACGGAGGCTAACTCCGTTAGTGTGATGCTGGCGTGGTTAGCCTCCGTTAGTTTTGGGTCCGTTGGTTTCCAATATGTCAAAAGTTGGGACCAATATTGGTGACTTTCGTAGTTGGGACTGTTATTGGCCAATAGTCAATGATTGGGATTATTTATTTCCATTTTTCCTTCTAGTAATACACAGAGAATTATACCAATTACACTATCCTTTAGGAATATGATAATCAAAGTATAATTAGTTTGTAATTAAAAAGTCAAACCAGAAAGTCAAACCGCAGATTAGGCGCCAAAACAGAAGCAGTTATGTCGGTTAACTTAAGATGTGTCGTTAGTATGTTAGCGGTTTTTTAACTGCTCTAAACCAAGGCTATGTAAGCCTTCATATGTATCAGTTTGTATTGTGTGGATTTGTATTGTGTGGATTGATAATAATATTGTGTGCTTCACAATCTCTCTCCCACCCTCTGTTCGTTATCGAGTCCCTGCACAACAGTTTTGTGCATACTCAATCATCAAACATTGTTCATCATAAACCAAGTCAATAATATGCATAACAGGGACCGAATTCTATCAGTGACAAATGATCTGTGATGATACACAGCTAAATCAAACAAGAATAAGACATGGATGAACCGCAGCAACATAACTCCTCCCACGGTCTCAACAACGAACCAACATTCCATCATCATGTAAACAAACGATACCAACATTTAGAGAACAATGACATGAATCACATGTTTGACAGTGAATTGAAACACCCAACAGATAGTTCGCGGATTTTGTAAGATGATGTTCTCTATGCGGATGAATAAACATGACATTGCCTACAGAGTGGTAAACATCAATGTACTCTACGTTGATTGATTAACATTACTAGATTTGCCTTTCTAGTTTCTCAAGTACGACGATACAGACACAAGACAGTCACAAAGGATGTGATTCGTTAACCAAGTACAGATACAGAACAATCACGGTCTAGGTGTCTCTTCCGAAAATCTTGGAAGTTGGACAAGCGAGTTGACTCTGGTGACACCTTCCAAACCTGACCATCCAGCAGCTGTTTCCTCATCCCCAACTCTTGTTGAACCATCATTGTTGTTCTCTTCAGGTGATCTTACAGTACAGTTTCTCTGCAACGATGGCTCACAGTTGTGGCCATCATCCGATTCACCTGCTAGTGTTGCGGAAGAGAAACCTTGGTCTTCACAGTCAGATTCAGAATCCATCCTACCATCCAGAAATAAGCAAATTACGGCACAATCATCCATTTTGGATGTCGGGTATTTGGTTTTCCATTCACGAGCAGCTGAGTCAACTAGGTTTCTTGCTGCTGCTGACCGAGTTGAAGCTGATGACACTATGTCAATCACATCTTCATTGCTCAAAACATCCCAAATCTGCAATCATTGTCATTGGATTTAGTCTAATCATCAAACCTTAAAACACATAAGCATGATTAGCTACTTAGATTAGGATAAACGCTTATTAAACGTACCCCGTCTGACGCGAGAACAATGAACTTATCTCTATCAGTGAGGACCCTGTGAGAAAATTCAGGAACCGATATAACTCCATATTCCTTCAAACAAAAATCCCCAAATGCTCGTGCCATTGCTAACCCTGGTGCATCATCAAACGGTAACCAAACTCTTGATACCTCGGGTTCATCTTGCAATGCAAAAACTCGACCTTTGCAACGTTTAATCCTTTCAGCCTCTCCTATTGGATCACAAATATTTTAATGCTTTTAGTTCCAAAACACTATCTTTTGAAAAAACTAATTAGTGTTCCAATACCATCCATTGATCTTACTTGGTAAGTCAGGCTTTAGATCAACGGTCAATTGAATCGCTACAAGTGAATTGTTGCTATCAGTAGACGCCATGATAGCCCGTGAATCTCCTATGCTTCCCATGAAAAGATTTGATCCCTTAAAATAAAAGTTTTACACAAGATAATAAAAATTCAGAATCAAATCCAAAGATACAAAATTCAATTTTGTAACATGACGAAGAAAGATACCTGTTTTACAATGGTGACAGCAGTGCTGCCACTGCAAAAGCAATCCAAACTGGGATGATACCTCAACTCTTTGTCCATCGATTTATACGATTTCATAAAAGCATCTTTCCATGATGAGCCTGTTTTATCTTCTATTCCCGCCTCACAATCGGTTCTTTCTGATATAGTGTCTTCACTGCAACATATAGTAGCAGTAGATTTGTTTTTCTTTGACTCATAAGAATCAAAAAACGAAAATAATTTCAACGGTAATGTATCCCGAACTTTACGAGCCACAAGATGACCGTAAGGTCCATGACCATCAAAGATTCCACAGAATGTCACATCTTCTGCCATGAAATCCTGCAGTGATTCACAGTCAACAATAAACATACAGTTAGTTAATAACATATCTATCATACATGAACCAAAAAAAAGTTGTCTTTTTTTTTTTTCTCAAAAGACTTACTTCCCACACAATCATTGCGTCCTGATTTACACCCTTACGACCTTGTTGAGTAAATATGCAAGAACTTCGGCTTTTCCCATTTGTGAATATACGGTTCGGTATAGAGGACATATGCTGCAAGGCACTTATGTGGTTGGCAAATGTTCTTTTTGTTCTTCTTTGACCACCAAACATAGTGATTTCAAAGCAAGACGGTGGAGAACCGATGTCCCCATCACTCACGCTGCTACAAGAACTCTTGCTACTTGTGGAAACACAACACCCCATTTTTCAGTTGACCAACATCCGGTTTAGAAGCAAGATAGAAGATTCGGTATCGAAACTCAACCGTTGATAAGCTTAGCTACACATACACATAAATGAGAAGTTCAATGAATACCTTACTTAATATAACAAATGGAACTTTTTTATGCATAATAATTAGTGGAATGGTGGTAAGATGCTGATTAAAGAATCATGTCAAGTTGTCAGCTAGGTGATTAACACATAGTTTAGTAAATAGTCAACTGTTAAGCTTATCTAATAATGGTTTTTAATAATTTAATCCAAACACAACAAACAATTAAAGATAAAGTCTTATATAGCAAAGTTGCAGCAGATTGACTTACTCAAGACATGACAAAAAAGAATCTCATTGATCTAAAAGATATAGCATAAAAATCAATGAGCAAACAGGTGTATTAAATTGGGAATTTTAATTTGTAAGATATATTGTAATGATGGCATGACAGAAGGCTTTTAGTTGTTATTGCTTGGGAAATGATTGATGTTTATCATGCCAATTAAAAATAATAAAAAATAAACAACTCAAATCCTTTCTGTATGAAATAATTGAGTAACCAAAGTAAATCATTTCATGTGATCCTCAATCTATGTAATCACAAAAATTAGTGTAGAAAGAAGAACAGCAACATTCTTACATCAACTTTTTTTTTGTGTGTGTGTAAATCTTTAGACTTTATAAACATTTAAGCAAAATGAGAGATAAAACCTTTTGGGTAACATTAAAATTTAAAGTAATATGGAATCCAACAAATGGAGAATCTTTTAAAACAGAACAGTACACTTGCTCAGTGAGAGTAAATCTTAAAAAAAAAAAAAAAAAACACACACACACACACACACAAATTCAAGAAACAAGCAGATCTTCTTTTATACACTCAATGAGAATATCAACTACTAAAAAAAATCAAATTTTATATACCCAAATCATGTATGCTGACAAAAAAGAGATATTGACACCAAGAAAAAAAAACAACATCAAGAATTCCAAATTATGAACAAAAACAAACATATACACAAAAAGAAACAAAACCCACTATAATTATAGATGAATAACAAAAACCCATAAAGGATTAAGGAAAAAGATTGAATCTTGGTGATGAAAGAGTGTAATTACCTTAAAGATGACATGGGGATTGAAGAAGGGGACGTAATAATAATCATAGAGATAGGGGAGGGGAAGGCATTGTGGGTGGCATAAGTGCAAACACGTGAAGTGTGAAGGAGAGAGGAGAAGTGTTGTTTTTTTTAATAAATTGGAGTTAATATGCGGTGTTTAAAGAGGCAAGAGGAAGAAGCAAAGCAATGGGTGATAGGCAGTAGCATTAGCAGTATTGGTGAAATGATTTTCTGCGACTTTAAACCATGCCCCCTGCTGTCCATGGGTGTTCCTTTTATTATGTCTAGCCCACTTAAACCTTTTCTTTAATCTTTAGCGATCTGAATGGTTAAGTGCTGAATCATTAAGTTAGACCTCTTGATGATAATTTTCTTGTCCCACATTGATTGGAGAGTCTAACTAAGGTTCAGCCTAGTTCACTGCTTAATGGTTTAGCAACATCCCAAATCTTAATAGTTCAGTCTTAATCATTCTATTCAGAAACTGAAACAAATGTACTGAATGCTGAATAATTAAGCGCTAAATGATTCAGAGCCTCACTAACAGACTTATTAAACAGCCCCCTAGTGTTGCCATCTCAGCGTCACATTAAAATAACTTTTCAATAATACCTTTGAGATAGAATAAAGTCACCTCATCATTACATGTCATTTATTTAATTTAAATTTTATTATTTTTTAATTTGTTTAGTTTTTATTTTATTTTATTTTAGTTTACTTTATTTTATTTTGTTAATAAAACATAAAAAAAATATCAAAAGAAGCAAATCACCACCACTATCAACCCTTCCCCTTCAGCAACAATGACACCGTCCACCACTACCGCCATGAACCCCTTCTTCTTCCTCCGTAAAAAAAGAAGCAAATCAGTGGACCCCATCTTCTCTCCACGCCATCCTTCGTTAATGCAGTCGTTGACCTTCAATGGCGCTCCCAATGGAGTCGGGGAAATGGTGGGTCCGCAATTGATAAAAAAACATGCTTTGGTGGAGGTACCCCCACCCCTACACCGGTTAGCCTTATTGTTAGGGGAATGGGGAAAGATCTTATTTTATAAATTTATAAACCAATGGATTGTAGTCTGACGGTGTATAAAGGTGGTAAGTAGTAAAATATGAAGGTGAAGGTATTTTTTCTTTAGTGGTTATCGGTTTCAGTATCATATTAGATATTGGTGTAGATTTAAAAGTAGTTTTATAGAGATTATGGTGGTGTTTGTTTTTGAAGAGCTAAAATGTTTGCAGTCTGCCAATGGAAGACAAACCATGTATTAAAGTACTATTTAATAATAACAATACTCTTCAAATGCCTTCGTATGTTAATATAGTATAATGATAGACCAGCGGTGGTGCAGGGGGTGACGCGCGGGGAGGAGGGGACGTGTGGGGGAGGAGGAGAGAGGCTGAGGGCGGTGGTGCAGGTGGGTGAGGATGAGAAGATTGGAACTCTAGGGTTTTTGTGTGAAGGAGATGAGAGGATGAGGGATTGATGTTTGAGAGAAGTGAGAAGAGGTTGAGAAATGTTTTGAACATGTCTGCCCCAAGAAGAGGAAGGGCAGACCTTTTTTAGGCCAATGTCTTCCAAAAAACAAACGGTCTGTAGCACCTCAATGTCTGTCCGTGTCTGCGCGGCGCAGACAATAGAAGTCAGGAAGTGCTTCTGTGAAAAAACAAACACCACTTATATGTGTGTGAATTTGGCATTCTAAAAAGTATGTAATGAATTTGTTGCAAATCATACGAATGTTTATGCGGTATATGTTTTTATCCAAGTTACATGTATTTAGAAATCAATATAGGTACAACTTATTTTGATTTTAAATTAACATTAGAGACGGTTCATGTACTATGAAAACAACTATTATTTTCTTAACTAGTTCAACTAGGATAGAACTAACACAATTAAAAAATTACACTATCGTATGTCTTCCGATTAAAACAAGAACTAAACGCGCGAAAACCATTAACTTATATTTATATACAAATGCTACAATCATTCGAAAATCGTATAAACACAGAGGGGTGATAGTTCTTAATATAACCCGATAAAACGTGTGATAGAGAGATTGTATTCAAGTTCACATGTCTAAGCCAGTTAGTTAAATGGGTCATGTTACGGTAGACATGATCAATCCATTCAATTAAACATGTATAATCGTCAACCCATTCAAATTTTATCGAAAAAATAATAAGGTCAATCTGTTAAAACCGTATACAACACGTTTGACTCATTAATTGCTCTCTTTGATTTTGTTTACATATCTGATTACAAAGGATTTTACAACCTTCAACCCATTTTACTCTTTTAGATAGATAGGTTACACCTGTTTTTTGGGCACATGATTTTACATGTATCCAAATTAAGATTAGTGACTTAAAAAAGAACTAATGTAAGGTTCATTAGCCCATTAAACTAACACGATTAAAAGGCCTAGTTTAATATCTATATAAAGATTTTTTTTTTATTTTTTATTATTATAATTATCATTTTTTTGTAATTATAAGAAAACTGAATCTAGATTCCATATAGTAATTTGATCTCTTAAAAAGAGTTAGAAGTGAAGCTTGAACCCGTGAGTCCCTGACCTTTCAATGAAGCGCTTTTCCACTTGCAAAAAGTAGGGGTGTTCAGAATTCGATTCGGATTCGAAAAATTCGAAATTCGATTTAGTTCGATTCGATTACCAAGAATTCGATTCGATTATTAAGAATTCGAATTCGATTCAATTCGAATTCGAGTCCAGTAAATCGAATACGAATCGAATACGAATTTATGATTTTAAATTCGATTCGATTCGAAATTCGAATAAAAACTGTACATGTATATATTTTTTTTAAATATATATACACACATACACATTGTTATATACACAAATATACAGATTGAAAAAATAGAACTTTTAAATTTTGATCAAACTCTAAGAACCCATAGTCTCTACAACTTTTACCATAACCATATTTTACGTTTTTACCTTATACATCACAAAACTCTAACAAACTATACTCTCTACTATTTTTACTATTCCCGTATTTGACATTGTTGTTTATCAATTTTGTAGATTTGTATTTTATATGTTAAAATAATGAGTTTGTATTAGTTTTAAACCTAAAATTAAAACAATTTATTATTTATGGTAAATTTGAACTAAATCGAATTTATTCGAATTCGATTCGAATTCGAGTTTCTTATTCGAATCGAATACGAATCGAATAAATTGAATTTTAAACGAATACGAATCGAATACGAATTTAGGTAAAAATATTAAAAATTCGAGAAATTCGATTCGAATAATTCGAAAATTCGTTATTCGATTCGATGAACACCCCTAGCAAAAAGGTTAACTACAAATCTTTCCATGAAACCATTCTAATAAATATCAAATTCACAATGTTTTCAGTTAGGTTGTATATTATCTTTCTTTCTCTTAGAGTCAAAAAAATTGTCTAACTACGAAATTTTGGCCCACGGTTTTAGAACAATACATTTTGGGCCTTTGGCAACCGAGGTCTAAATATCCATTTCTTGAGATATAACTTGTTTAAAATACCAATTGTAGTATTTTTAATGGTTATATATTTACAGATTTTGGCCGGAACCGCTAGACAACTAACAACTAGTGATTAATCGTTGTTTACTCGGTGAACCTCCGACTAGCAATTAATAGGTAATTACTCGGAGGCTAGGTGTGATTTTTACACCCATGGTTTCAGGTAATTAGGTAGGTATGGTGTAAACTATACCGAGCCGATAAAAGTTTCATAACTAATTCCATGTAATGTAAGGTCTCATACAAATCCTCATCTCAAAAGTTTCATGAGTTTTTAGCCATTTTAAAGTGGACCAATGGTTAATTCTCTCTATCCTCATTGGATTTTGTGAAAACGACATGAACTAATATTGCAAAGCAGGTTCATTAGCTATGACAATAATCTATTGCCACTTTAATTGTTGGAAAGAAGGAAAATTGGCACTGTTTTTTTCACTCTTTTTAATGATCTTTATAGCCATAAGACGATAGAGTCTTCCTTTGTATGTAGATAGATCCAAAATTGAATGATTAAAGTTAATAGACAACTTTGATCTTGTATTATTTCTGGAAAAAGTTGCAAGATTCTTCAACTAAAGAACCACGATCTGCAGTGCTTATTTGATAGGAAATGCCCTCGATCAAAAAAGCACTTTTTTTTTATATTAGTTGTTTGGAAATCCAATGTGATTTATGAGCTTTTTTGTATTGTTTTTGGATAAATCAAATGTTGTTCGATTGCAATTATTGGTTAATACACTTTTTATTGCTTATTGTTCAAGATTTTAACTTTACTCAATGTTACATTATTATTTTCTCCTATTTTTAATTCTAACTTTTATCGACACCTATATACGCTGGCGTAATAGAATACATAATAGGAAACAATTGTATATTTAGTAAATTGTGATTTCCTCTCCTAAAATAGGAGATTTGTATTGTATTATATATGTTGACAAGATGAATGCAATGATGAAGCAATTAAGCATAATCTTATATGGTATCATTCCTCTAAGATCCTCCCCAACCCTAATCCTTCTTCTTCTTCTTCGCCGGCCCTTCTGCCGCCGGTTCTTAACCACCACCCTTCCCCTCACATACTTCCCTCCTTCCCTTCTCCCTGCTTCCGGTTACCATGGAGAACAAACTCCACCCAGCCATGGCAGTCTCCAACATCCGAAACTATATTCCTCTAGTCTTGGAGAAAGAGTCGCCCCACTTTCCGACATGGCTGGAACTCTTTCAGATTCACTGTCGAGCACACGAGGTCATCGAACACCTCTCACCCAGACCAGCCGACTCTGCTTCTTCCTCCGCAGACGGCAAAACAGCGCCTGATCCCAAGGCTGTTTCGTGGTCACGTCTGGATGCCCTCGTGCTCCAGTGGATATACGGGACCATATCGACTGATCTTCTTCACATCATCTGTGTCCCCGGTCAATCGGCGTTTCAGGCTTGGACCGCTCTTCAGAACGAGTTTCACGACAACAGCAACACGCGTGCCATCTTCCTTGGGCAGGAATTCGCCAACTTGAATCTTGCTAACTTCTCATCCATGTCGGCTTATCTTCAGCACGCAAAACTGTTAGCCGATCAACTTCAGGGACTCGGCTCACCCATCGACAACCGCATGCTTGTCCTCCAGGTTTTAACAGGTTTGACTGAACAGTTTGATGGGATTTCTACTGTTTTGCAGAATCGTGACCCGCTCCCCGACTTCTCGGAAGTGCGCTCGCGTCTCACCAACGAAGAAGCCAAGAAGAAAAGACAGGCTGCTACTGCTGCGCAGCACTCAGTGACGGCTTTGGCGGCTGTTGCTGCCTCGCAGCAGGCTTCGGACTCATCACCTAACAACCGGAACAGGTCCCGTGGCCGTGGCAAGGGTCGCCCGCGCGGCTATAATAATAATAATACTAGCAGAACCCGTCAGCCGCCGGCCTCTCCAAACCATCCGTACATCGTATTCCCAAGCTCTTGGACAGCCAACCAGTGGTCTCAACTCATGAACAACACATCCCAGCAATGGCAGAATTCATCCGCTCGTGCGCCGTGCCCGTACCCGTCTCGGCCTTCTTCTCAACAAGGCCAAGGTATACTGGGAGCCCATCCTGACCAAGCCAACTATACATACACACCCACCGACATAGAGCAGGCTCTCTACACGATGGCTCTCAACCCACCCGATCATGGCGTTATGGATACCGGCGCCTCAGCCCACTCGGCCAACCAGCAAGGTATATACTCTCCGTCTAACTTTAATAAGTGTACTAATAAATTCATTATTGTTGGTAATGGTCACACTATCCCGGTAGTGGCACAAGGCAACCAAGTCCTTCCGCCACCCTTCCCACCTTTGAGACTGAACAATGTTCTCTTTGCCCCACACATAATTAAAAACTTAATTTCTGTCAGACGACTAACAACTGATAACCTTGTTTCAATTGAGTTTGACCCTTTTGGTTTTCTTGTGAAGGATCTCAAAACTCGGGCGCCCATCCTTAGATGCAACAGCACCGGCGATCTTTACCCGCTGACCGCTCCACTTCCCACAACTTCCAACCCACCATCCGCTTTCACCACCATCACACAAGATCGCTGGCATCAACGTCTAGGACACCCGGGCAATACTCTTTTACAATCTTTAAAGTTGTCGTCTTTCATTAATTATTCAAAAATAAACAAAACTTTGTGTGAACCATGTGTTTTTGGGAAGAGTACTAGACTTCCTTTTTTTGATTCTATGAATTCTACTTGCATGCCCTTTGATATTATTCATAGTGATCTTTGGACCTCCCCTGTCCTTAGCACGGGGGGTCACCGTTATTATGTGTTGTTTCTTGATGATTACACAGACTTCTTGTGGACATTTCCTCTGTCCCATAAATCGCAAGTCTTTGCCACCTTTACAAACTTTTACAATCACATATACACCCAATTCGAAAGAAAAATAAAACAATTTCAATGCGACAATGGAACCGAATATGCAAACAATAATTTTTACAACTTTTGTAATAAAAATGGCATGCATTTTCGTTTTTCTTGTCCGCATACATCCTCCCAAAATGGCAAGGCGGAGCGCAAAATCCGCACTATTAACAACATGCTTCGCACGTTGCTTGCCCAAGCATCTATACCCCCAAACCTTTGGCACCATGCCTTAGCCACCGTCACATACCTCCTTAACATCCTACCCTCCAAAAACCTCAAATTTAAATCCCCCACCTCTATCTTATATAACTGTCAACCAGAATACGATCATCTTCGTGTATTTGGTTGCCTTTGTTATCCCATCGCCCCTCCTACAACCATAAATAAACTCACCTATCGCTCCAACCCTTGTGTCTTCCTCGGGTACCCCCCGAATCACCGAGGATACAAGTGCCTCAACCTCACCACAAACCAAATTATTGTTTCTCGACATGTACAATTCGAGGAGACAATATTTCCTTTCGCCATTCGGTCTCCGACCAACACCACCTCTTATGATTTCCTAAATCCCTCCCTAAACCCCCTACTTTGGCCACACATATCCTCCGGCCCAATTAACCCCACTTCGCCCCCACCATCACCGGCCCAAAACACACCTGCTTCCGCCCCAAATAGCCCACAGCCTGGCCCATCTCCTGACCAGCCCGCTCTTACACCGGTCCAGCAACCCCCTCCTACCCCGGCCCAAACACCGCCAGGCCCAAACACCTCCACAGCCCCTCACTCTAGCCCTACCTGGCCTGCCCCAGGTCCCTCCCACACACCGGCCCACACCGAACCCACACCACACCCGTCTCCTGTGCCTGCACCGCCCCCACCTCCACCCACTACTCGTACTATTCGAACTCGCTCCATGAGTGGAATAGTCAAGCCCAAGCAACTGTTCAACCTTCATACCACCACCCTTCAACCCATTCCTAAAAACCCCAAGGTTGCTTTATCCACTCCGGAATGGTATAGTGCCATGACCAATGAATTTAGTGCACTTATTAAAAATAAGACCTGGGAGCTTGTACCTCGCACTCCTGATATGAATGTTATACGTAGTATGTGGTTGTTTAAACACAAATTCAGGTCGGATGGCACGTTGGAGCGGTACAAGGCACGGCTAGTTTGTGATGGCCGTGGTCAGCAGGCAGGCATAGATTGTGGGGAGACTTTCAGTCCGGTGGTAAAACCGGCAACCATTCGACTTATTTTGTCTCTCGCTCTGGCTCACTCCTGGCAGATAAATCAATTGGACGTCACTAATGCCTTTTTACATGGCAATTTACATGAGACGGTATACATGCACCAGCCCATGGGGTTTCGCGACCAGTCCTATCCGGACCACGTTTGTCGACTCAAGAAATCCTTATACGGTCTGAAACAGGCACCCCGGGCGTGGTATCAACGGTTTACTGATTTTGTTCTTTTGCAGGGGTTCAGGCAGAGTAAATCCGATAACTCATTATTTATATATCATCAGGGTCGTGATGTTGCATATCTCTTGATATACGTCGATGACATCATTCTCACAACTTCAAATGATGCTCTTCGACTTCGGATAATGAATGGTCTTGCTGGTGAATTTTCAATGAAGGATTTGGGTCCATTGTCCTATTTTCTGGGTATTCAGGTTACACGTACTGGCGACAACCTCTTTCTCTCGCAATCGGCTTACATCAAAGACATAATCCATAGGGCGGCCATGGATTCATGTAAACCTGTTGCCACGCCAGTTGATACTCAACCGAAGCTCAGCGCTGACACAGGGCCGCTTCATGATGACCCGTCCACGTTTCGCTCTCTTGCGGGTGCTCTTCAGTATCTCACATTCACCCGCCCTGACATCTCGTATGCTGTACAGCAAATTTGCATGCACATGCATGCTCCTCGGGTTGCTCACTGGAACGCATTGAAGCGAATTATTCGCTACATTCAGGGGACGCCTGATCTCGGCTTACATCTTGGTCCCTCCGACCCTGGTTCTCTTCGTGCTTACACTGACGCTGATTGGGCAGGTTGCCCTGACACTAGACGATCCACCTCAGGTTACTGCGTCTACCTTGGTGACAACCTTATCTCCTGGTCGTCTAAGCGCCAGTCTACTATCAGTCGTTCCAGTGCCGAAGCTGAATACCGTGGCGTTGCAAACGTCGTTGCCGAAATCTGCTGGCTGCGCAATCTTCTGTTGGAACTTCATCGTCCGCTCACTCGTGCCACTCTCGTCTATTGTGACAATGTCAGTGCTATATACCTGTCAGGGAACCCGGTTCAACATCAGCGAACGAAGCACATTGAACTAGACATTCATTTCGTCCGTGAACAAGTTCAGAAGGGCAACGTTCGTGTCTTACATGTTTCGTCTCGTCATCAAGTTGCTGACATCTTCACCAAAGGCTTGCCACGTGTTCTCTTCGATGATTTTCGATCCAGTCTCAGCATTCGTCCACCCTTCGCTTCGACTGCGGGGGAGTAATAGAATACATAATAGGAAACAATTGTATATTTAGTAAATTGTGATTTCCTCTCCTAAAATAGGAGATTTGTATTGTATTATATATGTTGACAAGATGAATGCAATGATGAAGCAATTAAGCATAATCTTATATGGCGCATGATGGAATTAAGACACGTGCATTCTAGCAACATCTAATAAAAATCCAACTTGGGATAAAAGTAATAAAACATACGAAAGAATGTTTACACATGCTTTGAGAGAAATATATTTTTACTAAATGTCTTGTGAAGATTACAAGCTTTTGTAAAAATTAAAATCATTTGTTATCATGCTCACAATTGAAACATAAAATACGAGAAGAATTAAATATCACAACCGGTAAATCATATGAGTTGGTGGATAAATTTAAGTTGAATTGTTTTATTTTTATTTTTTTCATACATATTCATTATTCAACACTTCCACCGATTCATACATGAATCTGTCAATCAGATTATAAGTGGTCTAATTTCCCTTTTAGATAACTAGATCATGACTCAGTGTTAAAATGTTAATGTATCATTTGGTATTTTGATGTTATACCATCGCCACAAGCTTGCAGAGTCCTACACTCCTACATACCATTGTCGCCCCGCGCAGCAATACTGCGACATACATGTGGAACCAAACTTCCTAACTCCGAGCGGGGTGACGCCACAACAAGTCTTCTTCCAAGCATTATCATTTTCTTCGTTTCTTTATAATCTTTCATTTAACATTTAATTTGATTTTTCTCTAGTAACATTTGTCCATCACCTTCTACAATCTAAATACGATATACATTGGTGTAAGTGTGTAAGTAAGAATGTGTTGAATATACCCATTTATCCAATACTATTATAAATTCATGACCAAGTATTATTAATTTGTTTTTTCCTTTTCCTTATAGTGTTCCATTTAACATTTAATTTGATTTTTCTCTAATAACGTGTCCATTACGTTTTAAAAAAATCTATATCCAATACCATTATAAATTTATGATCAATGATCGAACCCGGGGGTTCAAGAACACAACCTCCAAACATCATATTTGCATGTATGGAAGGAACATAACGTGAAATGAAAGTCGGTAGCACATTATGATAGTTTTGCCCCTATAAATAGATATTATCTTGTCTTGTTTAAGACTGATTTATATGTTTTGTTTTTCACATAGAAATGTTCTCGTTCGTAAAAAAAATAAATAAATAAATAAACAAAAAAAAAAAACCTTTTTATCTTATCCGATTAAGGATTTCGCAAACCCAAGAAATACTTCAACAAAAATGAGATTACATGATTAAGAAAGAAAATGCAATACCTACGTAAAACAATTACATCAGTAATCCATTTTTTCTCATAAAGTATACATTAAGCATACATGAAGGTACGTTTAGCTTTTATCAGTGAACTCCTTTTAAAAGTAACAATTAAACTGACATTTTCTTAATCTATAAAACATCCTTGGATCTAAATGTGGGAGAATAGAAAGTTGTTCTTGATTGTTTTGGTGGAACTAGAAAACAATATTTATGTAGATGAAATTGTTGCCATCTCTAGACTACTAATGTAGAAATCAATAAGCATAACTTTGTTCCATCAAAATCCAACGATCATCACCAATCGCGGATCTTGAACGTAAAACCTGGTAAGGCCGGGCTCAATCTGATAGGGCCGGACTCAATACCTATAAAATTTTTCAAAAATTATCGGTAAAATTTACACTACGAAGATAAAAGGCTGGGTGGGCCAAGGCCCGACAGGCCCATACGAAGATCCACAATTGATCATCACAACTTTAAAAACTAGTACCATATGCATTACAACATGCACATACCATTAAATCATTCAAAAGTCCCTATCCACCCCAGATTAAGCCACATCACACCAAAATCTAGCACGACAGTTTCTCAACCATAAACTATGAAAACCAGATAAGACGATAAGCCCATATCCATATCAAACCATACCAAACCAAACCAAACCAAACCAAACTTATACTACTTACCACCATTCATTCATCTCCTTCACCACCACACCACCACCATGTCATCCCCTACCCTCATCACCCCAACCACCTCTACCCCTAAACCCCTCCTTCCCATTCGTTGCAAACACTCCACCACCCCTTCCACAACCACCATAACCACCACCACCACTCACCGTCGCAGTTTCTTATCATTATCTGCCATCATAGCCCTCTCAACCCCACTATCTACAACCCCTCCATCTGCATTGGCTGCTTCTGATGAAGAATACACAAAAGAGACTCAGGAGGTGATCAACAAGGTCAGGACTACAATCAACATGGACAAAACCGACCCCAACATAGCAACTGCTGTGGCTGAGTTGAGAGAAACATCTAACTCATGGGTGGCTAAGTACCGAAGAGAGAAAAACCTTCTTGGTCGGTTATCTTTTAGGGACATGTACTCGGCTTTGAATGCTGTATCTGGTCACTATGTTAGTTTTGGTCCTACTTCTCCTATTCCAGCTAAAAGGAAGACCAGGATATTAGAAGAGATGGACTCTGCTGAGAAGGCCTTGTTGAGGGGCAGATAGAGAGTATCGATCAACTATATTACTGTTGTTGTTATTATTTTTTTGTATAAGTTATAATTCTGATATATGTGCTGTCATGAGGTTTGTGATGCATTTGACATAATGATTAATGACACAATGAGGTTTGTGTTTCTGAATGCAAAAATTATATTCCGGAAAATCATGAAAATAAGCATGTTGGCCAAACATGTTAGCAAAATAGGCATCGACTTCTCGGTGTGAGCTATGAAAGTGCCAGGAAGTCGGAGTGTGGGCTATGGAGATGTCGGCAGCTTTGAGTGTAGGCTATGGAGGTGCCGGCTCGGTTTATTTGTCATTCTCTTATTGGTTTGCATATTTTACAAGTCTACACATTCAATGTCTATTATTCTAAATTTCTTGGTCACTTGCCTATTTTCATGATTGTCCCATTATATGTTCATTTGAAGTATCTAACTGATCTTGGACATCATTAACTAGTACTGAATTTGGTGCTCTAGCTAATTATGCCAATTTGTTCCATATGCACATGGGCTGAATAATGTGGTCTGCTTGAATTGAGAAAATAATAGGAAAATGAGTGGAAGAATTTGATAAAAATAAACCATAATAATTGAAGAAATGCGGAAACCTCAAGTCATGATTGATAGAGCATGATCCCTGTCTCATTTCCCAGGGTGTTGCTCATATGCTAGTGCTATCTTAACTCATGTACAATAATGATTTCCAACTCATCATCCTTATATCATGTTACAAAATGGACACTCAAACTTTATGGCATGTAGATGTTTATACTAGATCATTCGCATGCAAACAAACAAGAGCAACTCTAACTACAAAGAGTTGCTTTGTTCTTCACGGTCAACAATATTGGCATTAGGATTATATAAATAGTTACAAATTAGGATAAGATGTTATACATGCGTGCCTATAGTTGTTTGGGTGCCCTTGTACCCTCGCTCTGTACTTGTACGCATTGGCAAAGCTTACCCTGGCCTGGCCCCCACAGGTTTTTCCGATTCATATTTTAATTTTTACCGAAAATTGTATTGAGTCCCCCCCCCCCCCAAACGCGCGCGCACACACACACAAAGTCCCAAATTTTACCGAAAATCAAGTTCAAGATCCACCAATGCTTTTACATGGTTAGGTTTGTGTCGCGTTAAATATCCCTCACTTAGATTGTGATGGCATGATTGCAAAGCTTTTCTCGTTAGTGTGTGATTTCTCACCAGCCATAATTTAGATAACTAGCGGAAGCTATTGTAAAGCTTCAACTTCTCTATTGTTGTCATATTGATCAACATGTATACATGATTCTTTGCAAGGAAGATCTTTCTCACTGACAACAATGTTCCGACAGTAGTCAAATGTTTAAAAAGTAATATTGGAAAACACTACATAATGTTAAGCAACATATTATGCGTTACCACCAATAGTGATCAGTAGTATAGGACTATAGGGTTACGGCTGATGATGTTTAGTAGTAATGTATGTTTGGTAGTAATAGTTGTCCAGCATCAATTATGCGTGATCACTAATTTAGTAAGAACTAAATGTATCGATATAAAATAATATGTCAATAAGTAGAAACTTACTACTGATAGTGAATTAGTGTTGATTGTATTAACAATACTGACCGAAGGAAGTTGATTCTAAGAGGATTACGGTTCCCCATTCTCATAAAGGTTAGAGGCCATAATGGTATATTCTCTAATGTACGATTTATCACTACCTTGTAGCTGTTGGGTGTGGAGGAGGTCTATCACTTGGGATGGGCCTTCTAGGGATGGCAACGGGTTAGGTAGGGTTAAGGCCACGAGGGGTGGTCTTAAATTTATCACATTCATCACATTATCACACCCAATCAGATTCTGCCATCTCATTCTATCACTAAACACAAGGGGTGATGTGCACTTTTCATCACATTTATATCTAAATTAAAAAAAATTACATTAAATAAAAAACATAAAAATAAATCTAAAAACATAAAAATAAACCTAAAAACATAAAAAAAAACCTAAAAGTTACATGCCCAACCCCACTTGTGGCAAATTTCACGTTTTCGTTCGATGAGAATCGACTTGTATGATTCTTCGGCGTCCTCGTGCGATTCCTTAAACACCTTCAAAACTTTATTTTTTTTCAATTTCGAACAAGTGTTTCATGTAGGTGTTCTCTTTTTGTATTTTCAAGTCCGCCAAGTACTTACGCCTTTCCCCGATTCTCATCAATTTCCACCATTTTTGCCGACTTGTATTCGGTCATCGCCTCCACCCAAGGTTCTTTCCCTTTGCCACTTGATGACTCGACACTTTTCCTTCGAGGCGTGCTTCTTGTCGGGGGTGTGTCGTCCTCGGGGTCGGGAAATTCATCATTCAAATTAAGTTCGGGCATGTTGGTAGACAGCCCGTCCGTTGATGGTGTACCATTTCTTGATTCCGATGTTTTAGATCGTTTTTTAAAACGACCACCCATTCCCCTTCCCCTTCCTTCATGTGGGCTGGTTGGCCCAAGTTCGTTAACCCCGGGAATATCATTGGGAACCCACTTCGAATGAACTCTTGCAACTTCCCAAGAATCCAACGAATTAAAACCAGTCCTTATGTACACCCGCTGATAATCGTTGAGGGCCGCACGTATGATATCCACATCCGATTTGGGTTGGCATGTTGGGTTGAGGGTAGTGCACTGGATAGGATTGGTTTGGGAGTGGGAATTGTTGGGTTTGAAATATATGGTTTTGATAGGATTGGTGCGTAGGTTGTGGGGTTGGTGGTGCGTCTTCACGATATCGAGCCAGTTCGCCTAAGTTAGGCTTGAACCTTTGGTCTAAACTTTCGTTTTGTAGCCGATTGTTTCTTGCTTGATCCTTCCATATTTTTTTATTGTATTGTTTGATTGTGTGTTGTTTTGATTGTGTGTTATTTTGATTTGAAATGGAAATGTATATCTACTGATTTGGAAAAAAAAAGGTTTTTTATTAAATAAGCGATCAAAAGACCGTTGGCCAGCCAACGGTCAAGTCCCAACGGCTAGTTTCCAATGTGATAGCCATCACGAAATTGCACATCGCGGCCGTGATAATTATTGGTGGGGCGGTGTTTCGCGGGCATCATGCCATTACCGAGTGGCTATCACGGACCACCCCGGCTGGCCTAATCACATACCCATACCCGGTTGTAAAATCTCATACCTATACCCGTCCCATTATCCATCGGGTATTTGTCATGTATTACCCATCGAGTATAGAGCATACTCGCGAATATCAGGTATGCCCGTTGGGATTTGCATGTGTGTTATATATCTATACTACATTGTAAAGCAGGAGACATGTGCAAATATGTTAAAATTGTCAAAGTTAAGATGGCATTTGAAAAGACACATGCTTTAAACCTATAATGTCATATAAATCTTTTCCATATTACACCACTGATGCATTGTTACTTGTACATTCATTGCCTTCACTTTTCACATATCATTTTACATGAATTTTAAAATGGCATAGGAAAAGTCTGATGCTTAAAACCCAAATGTAATGCATTTTTTTTTCCTTTCTACCCTTCATGCAAAACGTACTTGTATACATTCTTTTATCATAACTTTCAATTACCATTAATCTATATCTATAATATCCTTATGTCTATGTTTGTACCACAAAAAACTACACGATTTCACCTCCGCAATGACATCCACCACAATTTCATGTTTATTTAGAAAGATAGTTTTCGGTTGTAGTATAGACGGACTTGTGCCATATGACCGCACATCATGTTTTAAGAAAAATGTTCTTAAAGTGGAATTACTATATATGGTGTATGAAAAAATATTAACATCTTTCACATAAAACAATGCATTTACTTACATACTTTGTTGGTTTTAAAAATATATGTCTTCTTATATATTTAAATTATTGCTATTATTTGTATTCATTGAAATTTTATATGACATTATTTGATTTAAATTACATACTATATATAATCTATAATCTACTAGCTGATTACCCAGGAAGGTCCTGGGGTTGAAAAATCTAATATGACTTAATAAAAAAATAATAAAAAAAGAAAACATACCAAACGTATTGAAAAAATGAATAATTCATTATGTTTTGCAAAAGCTCCAATACAATTATATTATACCCCGGGAGCGTCCCGGGTTGACAAATAGAAATAGAACAAAGATAGAGTGAATGATATATACCTTCTGCCGCTTTAAGCCAATGAGTCATTACAATGGATCAAGTATCAAAACAACAGAGTTCCACCACTCTCTTCCTCTTCACCACTAACAATATTAACTGGCATGAGACATCGGTATCGCCGAGAATTCAGGGCCTACTTGATTGATCTCTTTAACTCAACAACCATAAATCATAACTAAAGCTAACTTATTGAAACTCATAATAAATTAATCACCAAATAGATGAAAATAAAAAAAAACTTAACAGTTTCTTGCTTTAGCCCATTTGATGCCAAGAATCTGATTAAAACCCGATCCACCAGCAGTCGGCACCTTCGATTTAACCTCTAAGCAATCAAAATCCATTCAAACCCAAATAAAAAAAAAGATCAATCCTAAAACATACACACTTCATTCAATTAATTCAACCTCAACATACACTCTGAACTTAAAAGTCAACCTAATGTCAGATAAATTAGTAACTAAATAAATTCAAACGAAAAAAATACCAATAACCAGCTACAACTCAGAAAATAAGTGTGTGACATGAATCACATGAAATAGACAAATATATATTATTATTGATGACAAAAACCTTGAGGAAAAGCCGATGATCATCATGTAATCGATCAAAAGTGACACCAAGAACAACAACTTCATACGAATTTGGTGCAAAAACATTTTCCAAATTCAACGCAAGTTCCAGATTCAGATCCTCCACAATAATAATAATAATAATAATAATAATAATAATAATAATAATAATAATAATAATAATAATAATAATAATAATAATAATAATAATAATAATAAAAGAATAAAAGGATGGAATACCTCAAGCTTGAAGAGACTCGAATAGGTGTAGGGATTTTTGGAGTTCATATTGTTATGTTGTGTTTTGAAGACGTGAGGACAAGTAATAGAGAAACCCAAGGTTTTGTGTGGATAATAATATTATCATTGACGGTGAAGAAGATGTAATGCGTAGGGGGTGGCCGGAGTGGTGAGAGGGAAGCGAGGGTTTTTAGGGTTTGCGAGAGGAGAAAAAGTTATATATGACTAAATTATACCACGGTAGCGTCCCGGGGTTGAAAAATTTAATATGACAAATCAATTTTACATATGAAATAAACTGATGTATAACTCTAATATTAATATCTAACCTAAAACAATGTACAACTCCAATGTTAACACGTAACCTAAAACAATGTAGAACTCCAATGTAACTCTAATATTAACACATATCCTAAAGACTAAACAAATGTACAACTCTAACATATTAATATTGATACATAACCTAAAACAATGTATAACTCTATTAACTTATTCGACTCTGGTTGAAAATATAATTCATATTTATTGGTTTGAACATAATTAGTGACTTGCCTATACATGATTAATGAATTACCTGAACACGTGATTTTTTCTTGTATGAACAATACCCCACAAAAAATAGTCGTTTTTTTTCTCTATTTTTTATATAGCACTATGGTACTCGTTGGAAATATAATAAAACGCTCGTTAATTTGGTGTGATTTTTTCCTTAAAAAATCTCATAGATAAAAGATATTAACATTTAAAAATTATAAGAGGAAACATGAGAGAGAAAAATCCAATTTTGTTTTTAAACTTTTTTTTTCCTAAAATTAGTTAATGTCACATGACATCCTACATGACACTTTTAAGCGAGAGAATGACCATATGAGTGCCATGTAGGATTTGAGGCTTTCAATTATATAATAGAGCTTTTAATAAAATGTATAAAATGATTAAATAGGGCATTAATTAATGTATGTTTTTTATGGTAAAATGGGTATTTGTGTCATTTACTTATTAAAAGCTTGCAGCTAGTAGAAGTTTTTTCTTAAACTGTAGTATTAGTAGCGTTTCAATATAAAGTTTTTTCTCATAACTTAAAAGCTTCAAGCCCCTTTCAGCTAAACAAAACTTTTTATTAAGTATTTGAGTAGGAGTTTTTTTTTAAAAGCTTGAAGCCAGAGGCTCCTTACCAGACATACAAGTGAAGTCCGTTTTAGGATTTTGTCAAGATCTTTTCACATTATTAAAGCTTTGGATGATTTGAGAAAATGCGTTGTACAAATAATAATAGTAAGGAACATTAATTAAGGTACCTAACCGGCGCAATCAGTGTTAATTGATAGGATCTGTGATGTTATGTGTTCCACATGATTCAATTCTTTCGCAAATTTCATTTAATCTCCAAGAAAAAAAAAGACATCAGCTTATGGAAGGGCGGGACTTTACCGGTTTGGAAATATTGCTGCCACCCCTTCGGGTAGGCTAGGTGGGTTCGGACCATATTGTTACCCGGTTAAGAAGCAAATGACCGTTGTGCCTATATTTCAAAAAAAATAATAATTCTTTTTTAAATAATCCGATATAAATGAAAACCATTTTCACACTAAATTTATAAACAATATTCACCACACACACAAAATCTCCATTTAACCATTTTCTCATCTCTCTCAAATGGTAACGACGAGTTAGACCGAATAAGGGAAAATAACATTAATTAGGGCTTGGCTGAGTCTCATCCCTAATGGAAAATTTTTAATTAAGTACTTTTTTAGTTTAATTAAGATTTTCTTTTTAATTTTAAGTGTTTTCTATGTATTTCTTTTAATTTAAATGAAATCTTAGTTATTTTTAGTTGTTTAATTTTTTATATAAAAAATTAAGGTAATTGAAAGGAGTGTTGCAGTGATTTTTTGGTATTAAGATAGTTAAGAGTTGAAATAAGATGTTTATGGTTTTTAGGGTAGAAGAAAAGAATGACCCTCTCCCTTGATAGCTAGTACAAAATTGCATATCAAAATTAGGGGAACTTATTAAACCCAACAATTATGATTCATTTTTTCAAAGAAATATATAATTGTGTTAATTGAGATTTTCTTCAATTTGGTTCGTAACTTATCAACTAAACAAGTAACAACCATAATGAGTATTGTTTTCATTTTTAGGGTGGAAGGGGTGCAACTAGGGGTGTTCATCGGGTTTGGTTTTCGGTTATCGGGTTATTCAGGTTTTCAATTGTGAAAATATTACCCGATAACTGACCCAATCTAGTTAAATGGTTATCGGTTATGGGGTTAATCGGGTTCGGTTTTTCGGATCGGGTTAAATGGTTATTGGTTTAATGGTTCGGGTGTTTGAGTTACATATTTCCAACCATTTGGGTTGCATATTTCTATCAATTTGGGCTATAATATGTGTAAAATAAAACCACAACATGAGCTACAATTTTTAGTTGCAAATTTGGCTACAAAAACACTACTCCAATATACATAAAAATATGGAAACTAGATCATTTATTTGTTTTTGAATTATTCGGTTTATTCGGGTCAACCCGAATTATACAAAACTAATCCAAAGACCGACCCTAAAGACTCTAGTCGGGTTCGGGTATGCACTTAATCGGTTCGGGTTAATCGGGTAAGGTAGTTTCTCGGGTCGGGTCACTTCTGGTTCGGTTCAGTTATTGGTTATCGGTTAAAAAGAACACCCCTAGATGCAACCTCAAACTACCTGAGATTCACCAATCACGTATTGTCACATTACCTTTACTTTAAACTATCTCAAAATATCTTAATATATGGCAAAACTATCTAAAACCATGGGCCCCACTTTTTTACACTTCTCTCTCTCTCTCTCTCTCTCCTACCCAAAGATCTTTCTTACTCGGTAACTACTACCCGGGCTCACTATCCGATTGGGGTACCCGATGAGGTAGGGGAGGTGTTACTGATTTGGATACCTACCCTATTTGGGTAACTTTTGTTTAAAATAAGCAGACTCATGTTTGACATGTTTGATCCCTTTAGTGACTAGGTTTTTGTTTTGCGAAAGGGGGAAAACGAGAGTGTTAGGATTCGAACCAGAATGTGGCATGTTGATGGCCTAATCACTTTCATCCAGGTCACTTGGTTATATTGTCTAATTATCTGCTTGCATACGTATTTACCCCATTAGTTACACCGACTTCTCAACCAATCAAAGAGAAGTACTATAGGCCAACATGGTGTTGGTATGTTTACATAATGTTATATATAGTAATAGTAATTACTAGCACTCGTGATCGCGTACCAATAAGTGCATGGTGACGGTGCTTCGACAAGCCGGGGATCACCGAACGCTCGCGGGCCGCAGTGGCATCGTGTGCTAGCCGAGTTTGGTACCCTTGTCGGGGGTACCAACGGTACCAATGACTCCATCTCCCACGAATTCGATGACTTGAAATCGAAGTGTAAAAACTTCAAAATCGCGTACAGGGAGGTGAAGAGAGATCTCCCCGGAGAGAAAGAAGACGTGTTCCTTGCCTTTACCCACGTGGAGTATCGTCGCAAGGTTGGCCACCCCTTTCACCATGTTTCGGCATGGCAAATATTGCGTGATGATGGAGATCCAAAATGTTGATTATGTAGAACCAAAATGTGTTCGATCCGCAAGAACAGATGAAGAACAATTACGTGATGATGGATCCAAGTTCGTGTATTGAAGTTAGAGATAGAAAGAGAGTAATAACAATTACGTGATGATGATTGCTTTAAATACTACTTCATGCGCAACAAAATTACCAAAGTCAACCATCTCAATGTAGTTTCTGGCTTTCATGGAAGTGTACAAACTTGGATCCATCATAAGAAGATTTATAAATGTCGTCACTTTCATGGAAGGTAGAGAGAGAGGACAGAGAAAGGTAGAGAGAGAGCAGGAGAGGAGAGAGAGACTGAGGTAATAAATGAGGAGAGAAGGGGAGAAGGAGAGAGAGTGGGTGGGTGATGACGTGGCGGTAATTATTGGTTGTAGTGGGAGACGTCTCGGGAGACGTCTGAGACGCCTCAGAAACTGGGAACCGTCTTTCCAAAGACGCCTGAGGGGGCTATTTTCGCAAAACACTCGGGTCAAAGGCCAAAATTGCAATTTTCCCAATTTTAAAACACAATTTTAAATGGTTAAACTAATGGGTAACAAATAAAGTAAATTTGAGTTGTAAGATTTAGAATTAGGCTCAAAAGACATGTTTATCTAAAATAAAACACCTATCAAACATTAATTAAAGAATAGAACAGTCAAATTTCACTAACTTTAATAATAAATTCCAAGAAGAAAGAGCTATGAATTAAATAAAATAAAATAAATATCATGAGGGACCATTCTATTTGGACATTAAAAAAAATAATGCATTATGTTGACTTCTACTTCCATAACAAACATAGTCTTGGCACTAACAAATCTCTGACAAATAATAAGACGTGATTCTCATCACACATCTACTTTACTCTCCAACAACAATAATATTATAATAATAGTAATAATACATACATCTTCATAGTTCTCCATCTTCCCTTGTTCATCTTCTAATGTCATTTTCTTTATTGAATTTTGTGGGTTTTGGTTAGCTTTTAATTCTCGTTATCTTGGAGTGAAAGTTGTACTTTAATTTAGATCCCCGTCTCCATTTCTTAGCCGTTTCCGGTGACATGTTTTATGGTCAACATTCTTTCCTTTTAGTCAATAAACGCTAATTAAATTAAATAATATAATATATTCTTATTATATATTTACCATTTTTTTCCGCCAATTACACTTCCTTCAAATCTAGAAATTTAATTAATCCAATCAAAACTTTATAAAACACACACACACACACACTCTCTCTCTCTCTCTCTCTCTCTACATATATATATCTTTTTCTCTCTCTGTAAAACATAAGTACTCAAGAACATCCCTTTGTTCTACATGATTGCATCCCTTTGTTTTTTTATAACATCTTTTCTTCCTCTGTTTTTTTTGGGGGTATCCTCTGTTTTTTACAGAGTAGGAGAGAGAAACAAGAACCTGTAATTATAATAATAACAATAATAATAATAATATCTTTTTTTCTCTCTAGAAATGGTTTCTACACAAAAGATCAATGAGATCATCCAACCTACAATGCTTTCTGGATTCCACAACCCCAGTTGTCCCTGCTCAATTCCTTTCAAAGGTTTGTTTTTTTCGTTGATCTAATGAAAACTGACATTCTGTTTATATTTTTTGTTGAAATGTTTGATTTGGATTGTTTTTTAGAGTGAAATTAGAAACCTTAATAGACTATGGCATCCATGGGAAAGAGATGAAGTTGAATTCTTTACATTGGGAGATCTATGGAGTTGTTTTGATGAATGGAGTGCTTATGAGCTGGAGTTCCGATTAAGGCCGACGACAAAGACGATGAAACGATCATCCAGTATTATGTTCCTTACCTCTCCGCGATTCAAATCTTTACAAGTAATTCATCGTTGAATTATTTAAGGTATGTTTTTTACGCGTTTATTTGAAACCAATAATATGTTTTGAAAAACTTAATAACTAGATATTGTACTTTTAGATAGTGAATAGTAGGAAAGAGAATGTGTACGTAACAATTAGGAGTATGTAACTTTTGTATGTATCACATCTAAAGACACTACTCTTAAGTTGAGAAATGTTAATTTTAGAACCAATAATATGTTAAGAATTGCGGAAAGTGAATTATTGTAGTTGTCAATAGTGAACAGAAGATAAATCAACTAGTAGGAAAGAGAAACTTAAGATGTGTCGGTTAGGTAATCGTAATTGTCTTATGTATTACACTTAAAACACTACTTACAAGTGTATTATACCGTTTTTTTTAGTTTTCAACATATTATTGGATCTGAAATGAGGTCACTAGGTAATAGATTCAAAAACATGTTAGAAAAGAATCTAAAAAATTAAACGATGATATGTTGCATAACAGAGAAGAGACGGATTCTGAAACAAGGGATTCGATAGTGATACATTTAGTGAGGAGAGCGAGAGCGAGAAGGTGTCAAGGTGGGATGGATGTTTCATCGGACGAAGGTGAAACACCAAACGATTATCGGTTGGGTCAACTTTACTTCCAATATATTGATAAATCAACTCCATATGGAAGAGTTTCCTCTCGTGGATAAGGTAACATAAATAACAATCAATTTCAATTTCCAAATGAACATATTTTTAGAAAACAATCATTTATTAATATAATTTAGTACATATTGATGGTGATCACACGCAAACTACAAATGATATGTGTGTGGGTAACTACCTCTATGAGCATTTCAATTGTGTGGAAATATCTTCTTCTTACGTTTTCGGCATGCATTTATATATAGATTGTTATGCACATGTAACTTTTTAATCCTAAATTTGGTATAATTAGCTACCAAAGTAACAATTTAACTATGTTATTACATCATGACGTCATCTGATTGTCATCTGATTGTCATCTTTTAGACCGACCATAGTTTTTATGATCATCCAGAG
>JAUTDX010004939.1:0-41529 GCA_030844895.1 Ambrosia x helenae | reverse complement strand
GGGTGTTCAAAAACATCCGAATCCGAATTCGAATCGAAATATCCGACAATCCGTATCCGAAATATCCGAAATTTCGGATATCCGAAATTTGGATATCCGAAAATCGGATAATCCGAATTTCGGATTCGGATTTGGATATGACTTTTGCAAATTTTCGGATATCCAAAATATCCGAATCTGAAATCTTAAAAATAATAAAAAAATAAATATATATATATATATATATATTATATAATTATATAAACAAAGTTTTATCCTCATTCCAACCCAAACTATAATAACAAACATCACCCCCTCCACTCCCCTTCTCCTCCATGCACCAGGCGCCTCTATCCTATTCGTGTCCGACTTCTCCTCCCACCAACCAGGTAGCTACCCTCCATCCCTCCATCGTCCTGACTTCCGACCATCGAGTAGATCCGTAATTTTTTTCTGTTTCGTTATCGACCATCGACAAATATAAAGCCATCAACCATCAACAAATCCTTTCGTCTGTTTCCGAGTATAAAACCACGAACAAATCCTTTCGTTTTTCTTTTTCTGTTTCCGAATATAAAATCATAACTATATTATGAGCATTACTTATTTATTATTGGCTTGTGCAATTTTGATAGTAACGACACATAAAATCATATAGAATTTGGTCCCATTAATTAAAGCACTGTTTTCGTCTAATTTACCGTTGTATTTGTTTTGAATTTGATACTTTGAATTGTTTTGAATGTTTGTGGTTGGAAACTTTGAATTATTTGAATGTTTATTCGAGTTTGAATATTTGAATTAAGAAGCATTGGTTTGGTTTTAATATAAGCAGATTTTTTTTATAGATTCGGATATCCGATGGATAATCCGCATCCGAATCCGAAATTTTGGATATCCAATTTTCGGATATCCAAAATTTCGGATACGGATTTGGATATCAATATTCACTATCCGAAAATTTCGGATATCCGATTTTCGGATATCCGAAAACCGGATAATCCGGTTTTGAACACCCTTACCTCCTATCATGATTCGTGTATTAGTGTATGTCTAAGACTAATGGTGAATATATCACGCAAGTGCTCACACATGAGCATCTCCTAAGATCTATATTCAAAACATACATATAGGTATATAATCAACAATATTTTAACCCAAAGTATTGTGTGGTATTTCCCTTATGTATGCGATGAACGATACCTACTTTAACCCAAGTCACCACTATCAGACTATTAGTAAATCCTACTACCCCCCCTTTTGAAGGAACACATTTTAACCATGAAGTTGGCACTTTAGCGCTAACTAGTTAAAATATTTCTTGAGATGAAGTCCATTATTCAATCCTAAACTTTGAACTCTCACAAATCCCTCGATCAATTGCTTAATACCTAATTAAAATCCCCCATCTAATTCCAATCAGACCCTCATTGAGTTCCAGTTCCTTCCCCTTTCCTTAACCCTCTTGAGGGACGCAAGCATTGCGAGTGCAGTACCTACAAACACTTATTTATAATGTGGCTTTTCTTTCTCCTAGCACTACTACCTGATCCCCTAAGTGATACCTTTGGCCAGTACTCTTTCAAGCCATGACGTAATCTACATACGTCTCCAGCTTAGTCCCGTATTATACCTAATGGTGTCCGGGAAACCGTAGACATTCAGCAGATGCTGTGATTTAACCCTCTATAAATCTATCACGCAAAAGGCTAAGTTCATATTTCAGTCATTAATCTGTGAAAGCGTAGTATACGCCATCATATCTAGTCCGGTATCTATTACACTAGTATAACGCATGATGTCTGAGACGCATAACTTCTATGACTCTCGTTAATTGTCATTCCTTAATGGAATTCACATTCTATGCTTTCCCATCGTTATGTATTTTGATACATCACTAGGAACCCACCTAATTCCTTATTGTGATGCAACCTCGCTCAAAACAGCGTGACCCTTAGGGGTAATGGTTACTAGTAGTAGTAACGTCTTGCGTTTCGCTCTTCGATCAGTCAGAACTGAGTATTGGAAGAGGCGTCGTACTCTCTTGAAATTCGACTCATTTCCCAAAGACACCCTAACTTCATTGTCAGATTTCGATCCCCTAAAAAATTCTATACTATTGGTCTACAAATTTCCAAGTCGAAAAAAAAAAAAAAATTCGAATCTATAATTCTTTTGCTCGTTGGTTTACCTTCGTGTCCTTATTTGCCCACATTCCAAACCATTTCCTTGGTTGATGAGACCATCCGTTGGAACATACCTAAGTTTCTATGAAACTAAAGTCTCTTTTGTTATTATCAAAAGACAATTGATTTGTACGATTCCTTCTTGCTAAGAGACTCTTGACGCCATCTTGAGATTTTTAATTGCTTAAACCAGATCCGCATCCTTCATACCCATCAAACCGGACTGATAATTGGAACATGGCTAGACAAGTCATGAAAGGGTTGTGGGAAATACACCATATGCTAATCTCTACTGACTTTAACGGAGATAGTCTTTTCCCTTCAAAACTCCTTAAACCCTGAGAAAGACTACTAGAACTCGTACGGACATGAGTACGGTGGTCTGAGCAAAACAAAACCTCCAAACCACTAGAGGCATGCTTCGTGCTTACGAAATCAAAATCAGAGGCACTACAACCATAGATACTATAGCCTTCTAATCATGGCTAGGGTTGACTCTATTTCCTAAGAGCTCGATCTGTATCTTGAATGTAGTAGGTTCATAACACCTTACATGTCGCACCTCAAGAGGAGTCTTTTCAGTTTGACACTCAGGACACCATCGGAGATGATCCCTATCAATGAGAAGCTCCATTTTTTGAAGAACCGAAAACACAATTCTTCATTCCAGAGGACTCCAATTACATACTACTCGAATTGACTTTCGCGGATGAAATTCTTTTAACAGGGTGAGAATGTGACACCTGCAGATTTCACAGGCCAAATCCGTACACTTAACTAATTGAGCTTTATTTTGTTACGTGCATTAGGCTTAATTTTTATTTATTTCGTCATTTTAAGTCTAACAAACCCCAAATTATTTCAAAATTTCCTCATTCGACAAATTTTATTTAGTGTTAAATTTCATGTACGATATCCCGATTACTTGAACGTTGGTAATAAACCCTTTTATATCAATAATAGTGTTATCCAAGAATGGTAAGCTCACGTTAATATTTATATACATGTGTGTGTGTAACATAATAAGGTCTATATGTATAACTAGTAAATGTAAGACTACACGTTTCGTTTAAATGTTCACATATTCATTCCTACGTAATAAAGATTATGAGGAGACTAAATGTGTATAAATACATATATGCATGGGATCACAAGTGAAAGTATCTAGACATCACATAAATAGGAAATAATTCTTCAAAAAAACATAAATAGGAAATAATATTACAAAGTAAAAGCAAAACAAAATAATATATATACATATATATATATATATATATATATGTATGTATATAAATACATACGTATACATGTCTGGATGGGTGAAAGTAATATTGTATTATCACATATCCTTTGTGTGAAGATCACATCCTTCCTAATTGTTCCCCTTTCCTAAACACCCTAGTCTAGTCAAATCCCATGACTAACCTTACACAAAAATGGTAAACAACTTTAATCACACAACAATCCATACAAGTTGACTATCCTAAAATAACCACTACCTCAAAACTATCACCAGTCCAAAATCTTACTTCTAGAAGCCTAAGCCTAATCACATCACTAACTCACATCATCTTTTGTTATTATGATGGGTCACATGCAAATCACATTTTGGAAAGCTTAAACTGGATGTGATTAGTAACTAATATGGAAGGGTTCTTTAATCCCCTTGAACCATAAGAGATTACATACCCAAATTAACCTAAGATTTGTCCCTTTTTGTGAAAACGGTTTCAACTATGCATAGGATCGTTTAACAAGGTTAAAGCTTGGTTTTTTACGGAGATTGTGGACGAAACTGAAACAGATGAAAAACCAGTCATCATAGATTAGTATTGAATTAAAACGGTTACAAAACACTATCATTAGTAGGTTAGACATCTATCTCGGGGCCAGGGGAGATCAGGCATGATCTCCCCCAGAGAACTCTTAAAGCAGACTCCCAATCTTAATGAATTCTAAACATGAGATTGCTATTTATAGACATGAATTACTCATTCTCATGTTTCATGGTTTGAATGAGTCCGCTTGTATATCCATTCTCAAGTTTGGTTACTCATTCGCCTGGTCAATAACAAAAAATTCCAACAGATCCATAAATGCCCTTATGGATCACCACAATCTCATGTATTATACAATATTTGGCTACGACTCAACCCTAGTCTATTCGACCGCGACAGCCACACATAAAGTGCATCAACACTTGGCCCCTACAACCATCGCGACCCCCACTTTATTCTTTTCCTTTTGGCCAATGCACCCTACAAAATGTCACCTCCTAGTCTTAAACATCACCTACATTGTCCACACCCCACCTAAGTGGAAACACGGGATGTAACTTCGAAAGGTTTTCAAGCATAAGAGTCACACAAGCATCAAATTCATAAATTTGGATATATTAAAATACAACAATGTTTAGCAATTCAATAGAAAATTATTGTCTTAAAAATCATCACTTCAAATGACATTGTTCTAAAAATCAGTTAACAAAAGACCGTTCAAATATCCCCAGATGCATATGCGCAACTCTCCAAGTTCCACGCTCTATGTTTAATTGCCTAAAAACATGCAAATAAAATGTGTCAGCAATAGAGTTGGTGAGTTCAGGGGTTTTGATGTAAACCATGGTAGACTGAACCACTGCCTAGCTAAGACAATGATTGATAAGTTACTGACATGAGCGTGTAACCAAACCTTGACGTGTTGTGCTCGGCCCATTGTACACTAAAGACGATGAATAAATGTGAAATACAAGCACTCTCTTGATGACTGTAATCCGGTTAGACCGACTAACCAATAGTGGGGGGTGTCTACCCAATAGATTTATTCCGGTGTTTCATGGTTAAGTCCATAGCTAATGGTTACAGTGAAATGAATTGACAGGAGGGATTATGAGTACTCTGAACCTTATTGTCTCATGTTCACACAATAGTCAAAATGTAACTGAATTTGTATCCATAGTTTCCCCCTAAAAGAATGAAAGCGGTAAAAAGCGGCCATGAGAATTACCTGATGTCTGACTGCTATAGATGGGACTGAATCTGATGCGGTAACGTCCGTAAGAAGGTGCCCTAGCTTAATAAGGAAAACTTAAGTCTGTGTATCTGGAGAACTCTTGTTGTTTATAGCCATAGAATATTTAAATGTGTCAAAACCGGTGCCTTGGTTTTACCACATGTTACCCAATGGTACATATGTTAAAGATTTGTACATAACATAGTAAGTTAACATATGTTTTAGAACTTTTGTGTGAATAACGCCATTAACACATGATCTACAATTATTAACACATGTGTTCCAATTCTTGTGTTAAAGCCTGTTTAACATATGTTTCTCGGCTTTAACATATGTTCCTTAAAATCATCAATTTATGTATGTTATATTTTGAGGTCAAAAATAAGTTTTATGGTTCTTATTCCTCTTCATATACACTCGTAAACCTTATTTGTGGTATGGAGAGTATTTATGGGTTTACATATGCATATATACGTGTGTGTATATGTATAGTGTGTTAATGTATTATGCACGTGTGTATATAATATAGTTTAATGGCCAAATTTGCAAAGTCGGTCGACTATTTCATGTTGAAATCATGCATGTGTGGTGTGCGAGTGTGATATATGGTCGGGTGAACCATAGGTCGATCGATATAGATGGTATTGAATGAAATATGGATAGGTAGACCTACCAAGTGTGTGAGCCGAATTAAACCAGGAAATAAATCGAGAACTTCATCTAGCTTCCACAATACAGCCTTTATAATTTTGATTGTACTTGGTTGGTGGCTTGCGATCGTGAAAAGGTCCAGATGAACTTTTTTTGGTCTCAGCCGGAGGCAACAAAAGAGAAGGTGAAGTGTGGTTTGATTGTTTGAAGTATTTGAGAGTTCTTGTGTGCTTTGTGGTGTGAAAAAGGTTGGGGTTTGATTCTTTTTAGTGGCCAAGAGGTGTTGATGGGTTGGTTGATAGTTTTGGAAAGTCAAAGACCATGGATTGTTGTGATTTGTTAAAGTTAGTTTTCCCTTTGGTGCAAGTCATTGACCTAGCTACTAGCCTATGCATGCCTTTGTCTTGGGAACATGTGGGCCAAAATCTAGGGAAGGAACAAGGTGAAATGGGTTGGTCAACATGTGTAAGGTTGGGTGTGTAGGTTGGATAATGTTCTAAGTTGTGTAAAACCTTGATATTGGAGTTTTGGATTGTAATGTGTGAGTGTGCATGTGTGTATAAATATCATGCTGCAGTGTGTATAATGTCGTCTGTGTGTATATATGGCATGATGTGTTAAATCAAGACACATACATGTATGTGTATGCAACCGTATATATATGTGTGTGTGCGCATGTAGATTAGTTTTGTTTGTTCCATCACATACACACATATATGTTATCGCATGTGTATGTACATGCATGGTTTGTCTTGGATTTCAATCAACACACATTCTTGTATCTATATATGTATTTCGTATGAATGTGTGTGGGTAGTACATATGACATTGTTTAGTCTTGATTACCAGTATATATATATATAGGCATTATAGATATATATGTACATATAACATGTGTTTGAAACTTTATGAGCCTATACACATGTGAAACTGATTTAATATATGTTTGTTTGTCTATGTTTTTGAGTTTTGGATGTTGATAACACATGTGGTTGTTAAATAATAATAACATGGTGTTATTCAAATAAAATGTCATGTGTTAACTTACGTTTAAACACATGCTGGATTTGTGTATTAACTTGTGTTACATATTTTGAGATTTGGATTAATCAAATGATTAAACTCAATGCATGGATACGTGTAATCATGTTTTTGTTTGTACATAATAATCGAGCATTGGGTTGGTCTCTTTTAAGCGTGTGATTGCCTTGACTGTCATTGCCAATTGTTTTAGAATTATTCGGGTGATGCATGCGTAATTGGAAAAATGTAATGAATTCCTGAACTATCATAGCTTTGCTAGATTCAGGGTGACACATTTACTGTAAAAATGTCTAATGTATAACTGGAAATGACAAAATTATGAGAGTGTATACGGATCTTGACCTGGAAATTTGACGGGTATCACATTCTTCCCTTGTTTTTGGAATTTCATCCGCGAAATTGAGTCAAGTCCTTGGATTTAGATGCTTCTGAAGAGAGCTGGATACTTGCGTCTCATCTGGTCTTCATGTTCCCAAGTGAATTCGGGCCCGCGCTTTGAATTCCATCTGACTTTAACAAGTTTGATTCAGCTCCGTCTCAACTTCTGGACTTTTCAGTCTGTCACCTTGATTGGCTCCTCAATGAAGTGGAGTTGTTCATCGATGTGAATTTCCTTGGGAAGAATGATTAACGACTCGTCGGATAGACACTTCTCGAGATTAGATACATGAAGTGTCATGAACACCGCTAAGTTCCTCTGGAAACTTGAGCTTGTAGGCCACGGAACCAATCTTGGCAAGGATTTCAAATGGTCCTATGTAGCATAGGCTAAAGCTTGCCATTGTTTATAAAAACGTGGTACACCTTTCCAAGGTGAGACCTTCAACAGAACTCTGTAGCTAACTTGAAATTCGAGTGGCTTACGTCCCTAATCAGCATAGCTCTTCTGGCGGTTGCGAGCAACTTTAAAACGATCTCGGATCTTAAAGATCTTATCAGTCATTTCCTGAATTAGCTCGGGTCCAATCAAGTTTTTTTCTCCAACTTCTGCCCACATAAAGGAGATATGCATTTGTGTCCATACAAAAGTTTGTCTTTCCTGGATGATATTTGATCTCACAATCGTAATCGTTTAGTAGTTCACCCATCTGCACTGCCTCATGTTCAGATCCTTCTGGTTGAAGATATGTTGCAGGGTCTTGTGATCCGTGAAGATAGTGCACTTAGTGCCATATAAATAATGCCTCCAGATCTTGAGGGCAAATATTACCACACTTAGCTCCAAGTCATGCGTCATGTAACTCTTCTTGGGAACCTAGAGTTGATGAGAAGTGTAGGTGATAACCTTATTCCTCTTCATGAGTACACACCCAAGTCCTTGGTGTGAAGCGTTGCAATAAACCACAAAATCATTCGTACCCTCTGGAAGTGAAAGAATCGGTGCACTACATAGCTTGTGTTTCAGGGTTTGAAACGCCTCCTCTTGTTTGATTCCCTGATCACACTTCCTATCATTCTGTGTCAAAACTTTGAGGGGTTGAGCAAGCTTTGAGAAATTCTCATTGAAATATGGTAATAACCATCCAAACCCAAAAATTGACGCACTGCAGTCGGAGTTGTGGGCGCTTCCCAATCTTTAATTGCCTCAATCTTGGTTGGATTGACTTGTATTGCCCTTCTCATTCACAACGTGACCAAGGAAGTGAACCTCTCAAATCCAAAACTTGCATTTTGAGAATTTGGCAAACAACTTCTCATCTTGAGTAATTCTAGTATCAAGTTGAGATGATTTTCGTGCTTATCCTTTGTTCGTGAGTATATCAAGATGTCATCAATAAAAACGATCACAAATTTGTCTAAATTAGGCTTGCAGATGCGATTCATCAAATCCATAAACATAGCCGGTGCATTGGTCAAACCAAAAGGCATAACCCGGAGCTCATAATGTCCATAGCGAGTTCTAAATGCAGTCTTGGGTATATCCTCCTCTTGAACATGCAACTAATGGTATCCCGATCTTAGATCATTCTTTGAGTATAACTGGAACCTTGCAGTTGATCAAATAACTCGTCGATTCCAGGTGGAGGATACTTGTTCTTGATGGTCAACTTGTTCAGTTCTCGATGATCGGTGCACATCCGAAAACTACCATCATTCATCTTCACGAACAGAACTGGGGCTCCCTATGGGGAAAACCTTGGTTAAATGAAACCCTTTTCTAACAGTTCTTGTAGCTGGTTAGACAGTTCCTGCATCTCTGACGGTGCCTAGCGATACAAAGTACGAGCTATCAGAGCAGCTCCTGGGACTAAGTTAATGCGAAACTCGACTTATCTTGGTGGCGGAAACCCTGGAAAGTCTTAGGGAAAGACTTCTAGATAGTCTCGCACCACTAGTATGTCTTCGAGTTTTCAATCCTTAGTCTTCTTCTCGACAATGTGTGCCAGAAACGCGACAGAACCCTACCTCAAATACTTTTGTGCCTTCATGCAAGAAATGATTTGAAGTGTAGATCGATCATAATCTCCTCAGATCGAAAGAGTTTCACCAATCGACAAGGGGATTGGAACCAATTTCTCATGGCAAACAATCTCAGTGCAGTTCCTGGACAACCAATCCATACCAGCAACGACGTCGAAACTACCTAGCTGAATCGGTCGTAGATCGATACGGAACGTGTGCTTGCCAAGATTTAAAGAACAATCTCGAACAACTTCCTCAGATGGGATCAACTTACCATTTGCCAATTCTATGGTATAGGGTGTGTGCAACCTACTGGTTTCTAATCCAAGGGATCGTTTAAAATCGGTCGACACAAAACTTAAATCGGCACTGGTATCGAAAAGCACAAAAGCATAATGATTGTTAACAAGAACGTACTGTAATCAAATTCGAGTCCTCATGAGCCTCATCCGCACCCATGACAAAAGCTCTCCCACGAGCTTGATCCTTAAGCTTCGGGCATTCCTACTTGTAGTGCTCAGTAGCACTGCATTCAGAGCTAGCTTACTTTCCACCGGGTCGTCCACAACCTTAGCTCTACATTGGGAAGTGGGATAACCCATTCTCTGCACTTTTCTCAATTGATGTTGTCGCAGAACCCCACGTGATGATATTTGCATTTGTCACAGAGTGGATGGGGTCCATTATATGACTTACGAGCCTCAGTTGTAGTGACAACAAATGCTTTCACCCTATTTAGTTTCTTGGCAGGATGATTCCTAGAACTCTTGCCCTTCATGAAACTTGACCACTTCCTCTTCTCACCAGAACTTCCACCTTTCTCTGGTTCCATATATAACAATGCACCCATACGCACTGCGTCATCGGTAAGACTGTGTGCTAGGGCGACATCGCTCTGGATCAATGTCAGTGCAGCAGCAGTAACCATGCCTCGGATCTTGGGTGAGAGTCCCCAGATGTACCTCTCAACCCGCTTGTACTCAGGAGTAACCATGTGTGGGACAAATCAGGAAAGCTCATGGAATCGGGTGGCATAAGTTGTAACTTTAGCACCACTCATGGACAGGTTCCAGAATTTGGTTTCCCGCTTCTGTAGCTCACTGCGGGTAATACATTTCCATTAGCAACACCTTTAGTTCGACCCAGGAGAGATTGTAAGCAGCATCTCTCCCTAAGGTTTGCACTTGTAGGTTCACCATGTCAGAGCCTCGTTCTGAAAGGTACAGGTGACATACTTGACTTTCCAGTCTTCTACACAACCACTGATATCAAGTAGAGTTTATCTCTTCTCAGTCCAGTGAACAATCCCCACTGCTCCTTTTGATCCACGAAAGTTCCATGGCTTGCATGCCATGAAAGTTTTGTTGGAACACCCACGCATGGTATTTTCTACTTCTGCGACATCATAAGAAAGGATTATTTGCTAAAATGATTGGTACAAGACATAACCAAGGGAGAAAAGATGGAAGCTTTACTAAGCTCGGGCTCCTGGTTCCTACGTCGTCCTGAATAACCCGAACCCCAACTCGAATTGGCGCGGTTCGCTTCACGTTATGCAATGCCCTACGCAATCACTCAGGCTAAGTCTGCTAGAGTGGTTGGAAAATCTTCATTTGTTGAAGTCGATCGAGTAGTTCTTTTTGGCTGCATGTTTTTTTAATACATCAAAATAAAAGAATAAGACACATATCCCCGTATAATATGGTCAACATGTGCACAAGCAAACAACTATAACAACCATAATAGCAAACCATCATAATAACATGACATGACAAGATAAAAATAAAATATAGGAAATCATATCATCATAACTTTCATTCATAGTTCTTAACACACTTTCTATCTGGTTTTGTTTGAATACAAAATAAAATAGGCATTACGCCTTACAAGTTCCCAAAATACCACAAATAAGTACAACAAATGATAATCCTACTGAGGTGGGAGTGGGAATGCGTTAGCCAAAACACAAATAGATGCTCTCAAATCTCTGCTCCAGGTCCTCCAACCGCTGCTCTAAAGCTGCAACCCTACTCTCTGCCTCCGCACACTCCTACTCCGCCTCGTGCATACGTGCCATCAAGTCTGCTATGGTGCATAGTACAGGATCCCTGGCCCTGCCCCCTTGGTTCTTGACCATTTTCCTACCGTATGCACCAACGTCTCAACTTATTCATAGAAATCTGGGCTGCCTCCCTGGTAGCGCCATGTTTTACGTCATTGGCTGGACAAACGCGTGTTGTTCAGACTGCTTCCTTCTCGGCTTTCGGGCAACTGGTCATGTTCTTCTTCCTCTCGCTTCTTTTTCTCCCACTACCCTTTTGACAATTGTCCCTATACTTATCGATCCACTTGGTGTTGTCAAGTCCCACTGAAGATTCTTCTAGTGGTGTCACTATAGCACCCTTGGCTTTCTTTAATTGATAATCTAATTGTTTATCAATAAAATTGGCCATGTCGAATGGATCGTTGGACACTATTCTTTTCCTCCGGCGGTGTAGTGCAGCTTGTAGTTCTCAACCTGGAGTCTAAGAACTCCTTCACTCATATCTATAGTTGCTCGAGCGATGGCTAAGAACGGACGACTGAGAATAATAGGAACATTACTCTCGCCCATGTTGAAGATGACGGAGTCGATAGGAAAAACGAATTTACCTACTTTAATAAGTTAGTTTCCGCAATTCCTTTGGGCTTCTTTATGGTACCATCCCCAACTCAAAAGTAGCTGTCAAAGGTCGTGGCTCACCCAAGTTGAGTTGATTGTAGATATAAGTGGGCATAACGTTCACGCTCGCACCAAGATCGGGCAAGGCATAAGTCGTCGGCATGTTACCTATGGAGCAAGGTAGAGAAAACTTTTCTGGATCGGTCATCTTCGGTAGAATACTTAGCTATAGAAATGCTACGCACTCCAGTGCATTGCCCTTGATTGTTGCCTCGAGGTTTCTTTTGTTGTTCAAGAAGTCTTTCGAAAATTTGGCATATTTGGGCATTTATTTGATGACTTCTATAAGGGTAGGTTGACACATATCTGACTTAGGAACTCGGTGAACTTTTGATATTTATCGTCTGTCTTCTGCATCATGAAATGACCGGTATGTTAGGCCGATACTCTCTCCGTACTACTTTTGGTGGTTGTTCTTGAGATGGACAATTCGGGGGAATTTGGTTGTTTGTAGGGCCTTCATTAACTGGTGCTGGTGAACTGGCGATCGAGTTTATCTTTGGTATGATAACATTTGGAACGGTTATTTTTGGTTTGGTGTAACTTCACTTTCGGGTGGGATGGGTGGGTGGTATAACTTCTTCGTTAGTAAGAATGGGTGGTTCGGGATAAACTATGTTGCTACGAAGAGTTATGGCACTCACATTTGCCTTTGGGTTGGTTTCAGTGTTGCTTGGAAGACTTCCTATGGGCGTCTCTACGAGTGACTTTGCCATAACGCCCATTTGTATCCTCAGGATCCTGATCGTGGACTCAATTCCTTGAAGCAGTTTATCTGCATTGTTAAACTTTCGTCCATTCGGGCTGCTATTTGGGCTTCAAGCTTGGCGAGCTTTTCATCCACCAATGGGTAACCGTTGTTTGGAGGGCATTGTTGGTTGCTTTGTTGACTGAAACCGGGTGGTTGCATACTGTTGCTGGTGTTTTTCAACCCAAAGTTTGTATGATGGTGCCAGCCAGGATTGTATGTGTTGTTGTAAGGATTGTTTGGCTGGTGAAGTTAACTTGCCCAACATTGGCCTAAGGAGGAGGAAGACTCTCGTCTTGCGTCTGCAATTTTTCGGCGGTGATGGCATTGACTTGTGCTTTGATCATTTGGTTGAGTCGAGTTGATAACGCCTCGATTTGAGCTTGCAAAAAAGTCGTGGGATCAACTTGATAGAGACCAGTCTTTGATGGCCGGCTTCGAGGGTTGTACCATTGATAACTGTTCACGGCGATTTCTTCGATGAGATCATACTCTTCTTGTGGCCTTTTGTTCCCGAAAATTCCTCTTGCGATCGCGTCAAGAGTTTTCCTGGATTGATTTGTCAACCCATTGTAGAAAGATGAAACTTGAAGCCAAATTTCAAGTACATGGCGGGGACATTTCTTAGCATATCCTTGAATCTTTCCCAAGCTTCATAAAGTGACTCACCGTCTTCTTGACAAAAGATGGCGATGTCGTTCCGTAGTTTTGCGCTTTGGCTGGGCGAAAGTATTTCGAGAGAAATTTTTGGGCAAGGTCGGCCCAAGTGGTGATGGAGCCTACTGGTTGCGAATTTTGCTCTGCTTTGGCACGGTCCTTTAGTGAGAAAGGAAACATGCGAAGTCGAATAGCGTCGGGAGTGACGTTTGCAACTTGAAGGTATCACAAATTTTGAGGAAATTTGCAATATGAGCATGGGGATCTTCATTAGGTAAACCATGAAAAGCGCAATTTTCTTATATCATGTGGATGACATGGGACTTAATTTCGAAGTAGTCAGTATCAACAGCGGGTCTAGCACCTTATTGAGATCATTAGAATCCATCAAGAGAAAGCATGAAGTATAATAGAGAGATAACAAGCTACTCATCAGAAGTTGTTTGGTCTTCAGCAGTTGCAGTAGAAGCTTCCTACCGCCCTTGATCTTCAGTATTTTAGTATTATATCAGTTTTTGTTTACTTTATGTACAAGTTCCAATACTACATCCTGTTATAGTATTATAGTATTAGTTTTAATACTTCCAATGTACATTTAGTTCTGTCTATAAATAGATGGGTCACCATCTATTTTAGACAGACTTGCAGAATATATCTTTTGTAATATAGGAGAAACATTTGAAAACTCTTAACTATTTTATCATTTACTACTTTGATTCTCATATATACTTGTGCTTCTTTAGTTATATATTTGAGGGGGAGCATTTACTGATCATAATAGTGACTGTTAACTTAGAACACTTATTATTATTGCGCTACATTTACTTTGATTAAACTGTTCTAAAAGAAATTGTGATACGAAAATGATCCAACACACGTGATCAGGCCTCAGCCAGTGGTGCCTGTAGAGCTAGCCCAGCCAGACCAGGCTACTAAGTATTCTGAGCCACCATAGAAGAAGTTGCTTAGGAAGTCCCCAGGCCCATAGACAGACCTTCCTATCGACTATAGCAGGCTATCTAGCGAACATCAATGAGGAATCTGATGATGACATATTTGTGTCTGCTCACGGTGGCGAAACCTCCCAACCGCCCAATTACCCTCATGTGCATGGTGGTTTCGGGAGGATTCCTATGCGCCGCAACCTCTACTCAGTGTGGGATATGGTTGGTGCGCTTGATACTTTGATTCATGAGCTCCGTGGAAGAGCTTATGAGCTTGAGACCGACGCACCCTTCGAGGTTCAGACCAGCTCTGCCATCATTGAGCGTTTCACCAGTTTGGAGGAGCGTTTGAGCGAGCTGAGAATGGACGCATCAAGTCTTAGAGACACGTGGATACCCTCAAGCATAGGGTGGATGAGCTAGACCACATGATGAGAGCTGCAGTTGCTTCTCTAGCTGCTGCATTTCCACCACCTCATCAGTAGTTTGTCTATTAGCTATTACCAGTTGTAGTACCTTTTAGTTATTTCGGATTTGTTACTTGTATTGGGCAGTACATGCCCCACTTATGTTGTATTATCTATGAAACTATGTAACATGAAATAAATTTATGAAATATTGTTATTATGGTATTACTAGCTGCTCTTTATTTCTTGTATATGTTCTGGTTGTGTGGTTGCGTAGTTGCATGATTATGTTCAGTTATCATGTATGTTATGGTTGTATGTTTGTATATGTCATGGTTATTCTAGAGATCATGGTTGTTTTATCGTGTGCACGTGATTAACAATACTATCGATAAATATGTGTCTTATTCTTTTAATATGTCATATTAGAAAGAAGTCATGCCGCCCAGAAGAAACACACACATTACCGAGGATAACACATTCCAAACTACGTCAGCGGACCTAGCCTGAGTGATTGCGCAAGCCATTATGTAGCACGACGCCAACAGCGTAGACTCTAGCGCAGGATCGGATGGCACCGGCCGGCGAAGGACTAATGATAACTAACATGGTAAAATATTGGTTTGTTGTACTTCTTTGGCATTGTATCACTCACTGTTATTGATTATGTCTCATTATGTATAACACAAAAGTGGAGAACCTAATACATGGTTGTTCCTACAAAACTTTCATGACTTGCAAGCCATGGAATTTTCGCGGATCTGAAGGAGCGATTGGTATTTGTCATTGAGCGAGAAGATGGAGTTTGTGTTGGACATCAATGGTTGTGATGTGGATCAGAAGGTCAAGTATGCTACCTATACCTTTCAGGATGAGGCTTTACCTTGGTGGAATCTGCAAGTTCAGACTATGGGTAGGGATACAAGCTACGGTCTTTCATGGGGTGAATTGAAGATGATGATGGAAAAGTACTGTCCTAGGAGCGAGCTTCAGATGTTCAAATCTGAATATTGGAATTTATCGATGGTAGGAGCTGAGATTACCGCCTACACCACTCTTTTTCATGAGCCTCCCTGTTTGGTGCCCCACATGGTTACTCCACAGTACAAAAGGGTTGAAAAGTATTTTTGGGGACTCTCCCCTAAGATTCGCAGTATGGTAACTGTTGCTGAACCCATAACTATTGAAGGTGTTGTCACCTTAACTCACAGCCTCACAAACGATCCGATCCGATGCGTATGGGTCCATTGCTTAAGAAAAAAGTTGAGAAAGGTGAAAGTTCTAGGGAGAAGAGAAAATGGTCAAACATCAGGAAAGGCAAGAATGGGGTAATCAATATGGTAAGAAACAGGAGACAGCTAAAGCGTTTGTTGCCACCACGGCTACAGAGCCTAGAAAGAAGTATAATGGACCACACCCTCTCTGCAACAAGTACAATTACCATCATGTGGGACCGTGTGAATGTATTTGTTGTGATAAGTGCAAAAAGATTGGTTATCAAACCGCCTGTCACACCCCGCCAAGGCGGAAACACGGGATGCGACTTCGAATGATTTCCAAGTACCAAGGTCACACGAGCATTAATAAAATAGTAACTTCCATTTGACAACTAAATTTCACAAACATAACGTTAATTATCTTAAGATAAAAACCATTGTACGAAAATGTTTGAATTAAAACAATACAACAATGGTTCAAAATGTAGTATCCCATAATGCTCGCACGCGACCCTCCCAAGTTCCATGCTTCATGCTTATTTCCTGAAAAACATACATGTAAAAAGTATAGGTCAACATAAAGTTGGTGCACGGGTTTGTATATAATGGATATTGGATTTGTAATCCAAAACCGACTGAACTGCTGCCTAGCTAGGGCAATAATTAATATGTGATCTGACATGAGCCCATAACCAAACCTTGACATGTTGTGCCTCGCCCATTGTACACTAAATACAATGAAATAATGTGAAATACTAGCACTCTTTTGATATCTGTCATCCAGTCAAAACGACTGACCAAGACTGAGGGTGTCAACCCAATAGATCTATTCCGGCGTTTCATGGCTAAGTCCATAGGTAATGGTTTCGGTGTGATGTATGACACGAGGGCTTAATGGATCCTGAACCTTAATGTCACATGTTCACATAATAGTTATATTTGTAACTGAAAACTGTACGCATGTTTTTCCCCAAAAAAATGTAAAACTGTAAAAAGGGGTCGTGTAAAACTCATCTGATGTCTGAATGCTAGACTGAACTGAATCTGACATGGAAATGTGTGGTCTGGGATTCCCTAAATTCAATTTAAAGGCCACTTAGATCTTTGTTTTGTCCTATTCACCATGCAGTTGTTCACCCGACTTGCACACCTATGGACTAGGTATTTTTGTACCACTATCCATATATGTCACACACTACGTGTGTTGGGAAATGTTCGGTTTTGTTGCTATTGTGGCTTTGATTAATCTTTTATGGTAAAACCAATGTCTTGACTTACTTAATGTTATCATGTGGCACTTAAGTCTCGGTTATGTATATTTAAAGTGAGACATGGACATACATTCGGTAGTTTTGGTATAGGAATGTCACATTTATGTATTTTGCCTTGTTAACATACATATTTTTAGTGTTTAACGTAGTTTCCAAAAGAACTCTTGTGTTAAGCTTATAAACACATGTTTTTGTTGACATTAACACATGTTTATAAAACTGTCAATGATGTATGTTATAAAATTGGGTATAAATTCCTTAGCTTGGGCCGGGTCTTGACCCTATACATACACGCAAACACTCTCGTGTGTGTGTGTGTGTGTACGTGTATGTCCGTATATTTGTACTAGGGTGTATGTATTCATGTACGTATGTGTGTATATACACAAGCTTATACATCAAACTTTTAACACAAGACTCGAGTGTTTTAGTTGGTTTTATCTATCATACATGATGTATGGTGTTTTCTTCGTGTGTGTGGTGTTCGGGTGAACCATACATGTGATCGAAGTAGTGTGAAAAAGAGGAAAATGTTTCGGTTTGTGTACCTTGTGTATAGTCGAGAGAAACAAAGAAAAATAGGATGGTTCTCCCCACAATGTGACTCCTAGGTGCTTTTTGGTGACTTGTGGCTCTCAAATGATGATGAAATCGATCAGCTAAGGGTCCTTTGGGGCTGTTTGGTTCTCGGCCGATGGGTATCCAAGGGGAAAGGATGGTTCCCAAGTGTTAGTGAGCTTGAGATATGTTATGGTGTGTTTCCTTGTCTTCCTTGTTGCCTATTTATAGCTGAGAGATGTGGGTGGAGGCCATAGATGATTGGTTCACAATTGTGGCAAGTCAATACCTCACTTTCATGGAGTGCAAAGAACTATTGTCCCTTTAGGTGAAATAGGTTGACTTTGGCTTCATGTTGTCTTGTGTAGGGGGTGTTTTTGGCCAATATGTATGGGGAAGGGGCAAGATGGTTGTGGTAAGTCAACATACTTAGGAAGAGCAAATGTTTTATGTTGTTTCCTTGTTGGTATAAGTGTCTAGATGTTTGTGAGGTTTGGATAGGAATGGTGATTATGATGTGAGTGTATGTATGAATGCTTGAGGTTGTATGTATGTATAAGTGGTTTGTGTATCAAAATTCCATCATGTGTGTGTGTGCTCGTATGTATGTATGTACATATATATATTGAGTGTGTGTCTTGTACAAGGTGAGTAGTGTCCAACTTAACACACATTCCATTGCATGGGAATGCATGTGCCGATTTTTCCTAAGGAAAGAGCATAGCTTCTTTGGCAAGTCAACTAGGATGATTTTGAGGGTGTAGGGTGGCTCATGAACTAGAAAGGGTAACACTCTTGGACTTGGTGAGGTTGTGAAAGGTGTGTGTGTGCTTGGGGTTCGATATATGTATGTGTGTATGTGGGAAGATAGTTTAACATTGTGATGTTATGTATGGGTGTGGGCATGGTCGAATGTGTGGGTGTGTGTATGATAATGTGTTGTTTTTGTTAATACACATGCAAGTCTATATGGATCGGAAATCTATAAATATATGCACACCTAGTTGTCTTTTGAAATCTTGATTAATATAATTGTTCGTGGTTCATGCGTTTACTAGTCGTTCACTAGTTTTTCATGAATATTACGCCGGGTGATCTATTGTCTAGAACATTGTTTGTTTTTGTTCTTGTTGAGGCAACAAATTTTGAATCTTGGGTTCAATTGCATTGATTCCCACAACTAGGGTTTTGCATGGATCTCCTATAATCTAGCATGAATTATTCGACTAGCTGGGACCTTTAATTAACTAGTATGTCTAATATTAGACCGTCATGTCTCGGGATTGACTCGTTGGAACCCTGTATGGCCCAGTTATGATGAAATAGATGAAATTTAATGCCATGCACAATGTATACGTGTAAGTGAGTGTACAGTCATGACCTGTGTTTTCGACGGGTGTCACACCGCCCGTTGCCATTCTAGGGTTGCAGGTGACCTTGCTAGTAACCCGGGTTGTTATGAATGTGGTGCCATGGATCATGTTAAAAAGGATTGTCCTAAGTTGAAGAATCAGGCTCGCGGTAGAGCTTTTGTGATTGGATCTGGTGATGCTTGTGAAGACCCACTACAACAAAATGAAGCTAATGCAACCTTACTGAAAGGTTGCATTAGGCCTCGAAAAGGTTGCATTAGGCCTAATGCAACCTTTTATCTAGAGCTGCATTAGGTGAAGTTGCATTAGACCTAATGCAACCTTTTTTTTAGATAATGCAACCTTTTTAAAAGGGTTACTTCTAAAGAGTTGCATTAGACCTATTTTTTAGTAGTGACCCCAATGTTGTTACTGGTACGTTCCTTGTTAACAATAATTATGCTTTTGTACTTTTTAATATTGGTGCCGACTTAAGTTTTGTGTCAACCAAATTTAAGCAAACCCTTGGGGTAGAGTCAAGTAGGATGGACACACACTATTTTATAGAATTGGCTAACGGTAAGTTGGTTAAGTCGGAAGAAGTTGTTGAAGGATGTACTCTAAATTTAGGAGACCATGAATTTAGCACTTACCTGTTGCCAATAGAATTGGGTAGCTTTGGCGTTGTAGTTAGCATGGCATGGATTGGTTTTCGAAGAACCAAGTGGCGAAACACTTTTGGTCAAAGGAGAGTATAGTCGAGCCACTTTACGAATTATCTCTTGCATGAAAGCCCAAAAGTGCCTTCGAAAGGGCTATTGGGCATTCCTATCACATGTAATCGAGAAGAATTTCAAGGAATTAAGGATCAAAGACATCCCTGTCGTATGGGACTATCAAGAAGTCTTTCTTGAAGATTTTATTGGGTTGCCACTGCCGAGACAAGATGAGTTCTGTATTGCTTTAGTTCCTGGAGCTGCACCTAGTGCTTGATCTCCATACCATCTAGCTCCATTAGATATGTAGGAGTTATCAAGCCAGTTACAAGAATTTTTGGATAAGGGTTTTATTCGATGAAGCTTTTCTCCGTGTGGATCCCAGTGTTGTTTGTGAAAAGAATGATGGATCATTTCATAAGTCCATAGACTACTGTGAACTGAACAAGCTCACCATCAAGAACCGGTACCCGCTATCCAGGATTGATGATTTGTTCAACCAGTTTCAAAGTGCCATCTACTATTTAAAGATTGACTTAAGGTCGGAATACCATCAGTTACAAGGGCAAGAGGAAAGCATACCCAAGACAGCTTTCAGAACGCGTTACGGTCACTACGAGTTTCTTATGATGCCTTTCAGTCTGACCAACGCACTAGCAGTATTTATTGATTTGATGAGCCGGGTATGCAAGCCTTAGTTTGACAAGTTCGTGATAGTATTTATTGATGTTATATTAATCTATTCACGGACTCAAGAGGAGCATGAGCAGCATCTGAAGTTGATTCTTGAGTTACTAAAAAATGAGAAGTTGCATGCTAAGTTTTCTAAGTGCGAATTTTGGATTCGCGAAGTTCACTTTCTGGGACATGTAGTGAACGAGAAAGGAATTCATGTCGATATAGCCAATATTTACGCAATTAAGAATTGAGAAGTGCCTAAGTCTGCAACTGAGGTGAGACAATTTTTGGGATTAGCTTGATATTATCGACGATTAATTGAGAAGTTCTCCATGATAGCCCAATATTCGACCATTCTGACTCAAAAAGATAAGAAGTTCGAATGGGGAGATAGGCAAGAGTCAACCTTTCAGTTATTGAAGCAGGATTTGTGTAGCACTCTGATTATATCGCTACCACAGGGTATGGAGGATTTTGTGGTTTACTGTGATGCTTCACACCAAGTTCTCATGTGTGTGTTGATGCAAAGGAATTAAGTAATTTTGTATGCCTCATGTCAACTCAAGGTTCATGGAAAAAATTACACTACGCACGATTTGGAGTTGGGAGCCGTAGTCTTTGCACTCAAGATTTGGAGACACTACTTGTATGGAACCAAGTGTACAGTCTTCACGGACCAAAAGAGCTTACAACACACCTTCGACCAAAAGGATTTGAACACGAGATAACAAACATGGGCAGAGCTGGTGATACATACGTTGTTGAATGGGACGCCAGCCTGAGGTGAGCTCAACCTCAGGCCAACCTGGACTAGACCACACACAGTAGTCTTATCCTAGAGACTGTTGCAACTCTCTCCTAGAAACCCTAAACCTAACACACATATATATAGGCTATGAATATCTAAGTCTGGGCTGGGCCTCAGGCATGTCACCCGGGCTACCACAATAATGCCCTCACTCTAATACATTAAGACTAAGCCCAAATGAGTTGCATAGTGATGGTCACAAATGTACCAACAAACTCCCCCTTAACCGTTGCTATCAACTCTGACAATCACTGATAATCATCAGTCACAAAACATGCACTAACAAACTCCCCCTTGATTGATGATTTCAGTTCTTCTCTGATAAGACTTGATCTTCGTCTCCCAATCAGTTGTGTCTAACTCTGTCTGATATCTTCACAAATCCACTAAATACCGAAAACTTTTGCATCCAATATCCCATTCAATGTAAGTCTATCCAAATTACTTCTATATCCCCCATAATCTGCATATTTCCTCCTATGAAGAATTTACGCCTGATTAATAAAGGACCCTAGTAACCGGCATATGATAAAGTTCAATCTTCAACTAATCAGTAACGAACATCTAGCTTCATTGCAAAAATACTTCAACAAAATCTCGCACATCTAATATTTCAGAGAACAATGCTCTAATAATTTTGCCAAAGAAATGATTATCTCCCCCTTTTCTCTACAAAATATTACCGCATTGACGTGTATATGTTTGGTTTCCCCCATTCACAATCCAAAACTCTCGGCCCACTTCCATCCCGGCCCAATCACATATAAAACAAATAGACACCCGGCCCATTTATTATTTTCAAAAAAAAAAAAAAAACCATGGTGCCATAAACGCAATCCTATAATGTTTAGAAAATGGCGCCCATGCATCTGGACACAATAGACGTCCACATTATTTTCCTTTCAATTTCAAATCCTTTACATGCAAAGAAAATCTCGGCCAAACAATTTTATTTCCTTCAAATCTTTATCATTAAAGATCCATTAAACAAATTCCATAAACCAAGCCACAAACTAAGGAACCGAATCTCTAAATTTAAACTTAAACAATTTCCATCTTTGTGACCAGGACCCAAGCGGGTCATCCATCCAAAAAACACAATCCGAACATTCATCCAAGATCAAATCGATGAACAAGAATGATGAACACATGATCACCACTCCATATTCAATAATCTTATGAATCAAACCACACTATATGAACACTCTTATGAACAGAATGAACATTAAGAGCTTCAAACAAACTCATCCAAACCTTACTCATGAATACGTCCCATACGAAGAAAATTTCATAAACCGATTAGCAAACATGCACGAGTTTGTGTCGGTTAGCCAAAACTTATCCGAAACATGAATAAGCTTGGAGTTCGATCTAACTGCCACGAAGGCTAAAGTTCTCCAAACCAACACCAATCTGAATCACCCCAAAAATCACATTCGGCCATATATCATCTCCAATCGAACCCGCAAAATGTCAGACATCCAAAAACCCTCCGAACATGAATGTTTAATCCTACGACAACCAAGATAATGCTGAAAACATGAACATCAATCAACTTTTGAATCCAAGCGGGATAAACAAACCCATTCTAACGGATCAAATCCGAAACCCGCTGTAAACATCAAAACTACTATTCGGTATCACGTCAACTATGAGTTTTAGCGGAAACAAAACTCAAAAATCAAGAGCAATTGTGAATCGGACAGGCGGTTAGTCCTTCCGATTCGTAACCATGCTCTGATACCACTGTTAAAACGTGTAGGACCGATACTACATCACCAATCGCTCCTGATTATCTCCATACGACATCAAACCGAATATATAAAACAATAAATAATATATGTGTAAAACCAAGAATCTTACTTTATTGATTGATAAAACAAGTCGGCACAGATTCTTCATACATACACACATACATACGTTGTTGAATGGGACGCCGGCCTGAGGTGAGCTCAACCTCAGGCCAACCTGGACTAGACCACACACAGTAGTCTTATCCTAGAGACTGTTGCAACTCTCTCCTAGAAACCCTAAACCTAACACACATATATATAGGCTATGAATATCTAAGTCTGGGCTGGGCCTCAGGCATGTCACCCAGGCTACCACAATAATGCCCTCACTCTAATACATTAAGACTAAGCCCAAATGAGTTGCATAGTGATGGTCACAAATGTACCAACAAACTCCCCCTTGACCGTTGCTATCAACTCTGACAAACACTGATAATCATCAGTCACAAAACATGCACTAACAAGGTCCCAAAAGATTTACAAGGACTTGAAGGAGTTTTATTGGTGGCCTAACATCAAGGGTAGTATCGCTATGTATGTTGGATGGTGTATCACGTGTTCCAAGGTTAAAGTGGAGTATCAGAAGCTCTCTGGCATGTTGCAACAACCTAAGATACCCATGTGGAAATGGGAGCAAATCTTGATGGCCTTCATCACCAAGTTGCCAAAGACGTCAAACGATAATGACATAATTTGGTCAATTGTTGACCTATTGAATAAGTTGCTCACTTTTTTCCAATAAAGGAAACTAATAAAATGGATAAATGGAGTTCCAGTTTCAATCATCTCCGACTTCAACAGTCATTTTGCTTCAAGGTTCTGGAAGACATTGCAGGAAGAACTTGGTACTCGATTGGACATGAGTACGGCCTACCATCCGCGGACGAACGGCCAAAGTGAGAGAACCATTCAAACACTTAAGGATATGCTTCGTGCATGTTTGATTGACTTTAGAAGTAATTGGGATGCACACCTACCTCTAGTCAAATTTGCGTGTAACAACAGTTATCACACTAGCATCAAAGCCAGTCCATTTGAATCCTTGTATGGACGCAAGTGTTGAGCGCCATTGTGTTGGGCAGAAGTTAGGGATAAGCAGTTGACCGCTCCAGAGATTATCCAAGAAACAACTGACAAAATCTTTAAATTAAGGGTCATTTGAAAGCTGCCCGAGATAGGCAAAAGAGTTATGCCAACATGAGAAGGAAACCATTGATATTTCAAGTGGGCGATAAGGTCCTGTTGAAAGTTTCTCATTGTAAAGGAGTGCCCCGATTTGGAAAGCGCTTCAAGCTTAATCCTAGATATATAGGCTCCCTTGAGATCTTGGCAAGAGTTGGCCTAGTCGCATAAAAGCTTAAGTTGCCCCAAGAGTGGAGTGGAGTTCATCACACCTTCTATGTGTCGAATCTTAAGAAGCACATGTCAAATGAATAATTGATCATCCCGCCGGAAGAGATTCAGATTGATGATCAACTTCATTTCATAAAGGAACCGATAGAATTTACGGACTGGAAAGTCCAGAAGTTGTGACGTAGTCGAGTCAAGCTCGTTAAAGTTTGATGGAATTACAAACGCGGACCTGAGTTCACATGGGAACGCGAGGACCAAATGAAGCGCAAGTATCCCTCTCTCTTCAAGGGAACTTCAGTTCCGGATAAATCAAGCCGAATTTCGTGAACGAAATTTCCTCAACAAGGGGGATCATGTCACTCCCGCGAATTTACCGGTCAAATCCGTATGCTTATCGATGAGTCCTTAGTTTTATTACTCACATTAGACATTATTTCATTTAAGTGAGTCGACCATAGCCTAGCAAAGCCCGAATTATTTCAAAAGTTTAATTGAGTCGACCATAGCCTAGCAAAGCCCGAATTATGTGTGTATGTATGTATGTATGTATGTATGTATGCGTGTGAATATATATGAGTGTGTGTATGTGTGTGAATATATATATATATATATATTTGTGTGTGTGTGCATGTGTGTGAACGTGTGAGTATATATGCTCGATGTGTAAGTATGGATATGTGTATTCGTATATATATATATATATATCTGTGTGTGTGTGTTGTGTATATATGTATACATATATGTGATGTATCACATAACTAACATATAAAACATGTATAAACAGACCCATAATAGGTTAGAATTAGGCTTAAAATATTAATTTTAGGTACTTAATTCGTTCCTATTTGTGTTTAGCAGGAAACTGGAGCTTCAAGCCGGAAACAAGAAATTTTCAGGCAAAAACAAGCAAAATTTGAAGATTTCTGATGATACGAGACTTACAGCATGTTCCATGTATGTTTGAAGGCCCTTCCAGGACATAAACGGTGATAAAAAAACGGCCCGAGACTGATTTAGCACGCCCACGCACACCTACATGGAGGCACTGCACACTAGAAGACAAAGCAGCAAGCTTGGGGAGCAAGAAAACTTCCTGAAGTTCACATGCACGCCCGTGCTACTACCCTGGCACGCCCGTGCTCAGACAAGAAGTACAGACAAGACAGTACTGCAGCAACAGAACGTACGTGTGACAGCAAGTACGCCCATGCCACGTGCTGTGCACACCCGTGCTTGCCCTCGAGGTCTATAAATAGCAAGTTACCCCTCACCATTTGTTCATCCCTGCTTGTGCTTTCTTTGGCCGACTTCTAGGAGTCTTGCACAGCTTTTTGGGTCTTGTGGGAGGCCTTATGGCCCTCCTAACATCCCACCAAGGTTAGGCCTCATCCTACCTTGATTAGCTTTGCCAAGGATAGGATCGTAGAGTAGTTCATATGCAATAAAACATAGAGGATCATGAAGTTGTTAGATGTATAACACTTGAAGATAGAGAGCTTGTCTATGAGCAGCCATGTTCTTGGGTTGATCATTCGATATGGTTGTATCTTTCTATTATCATTAACCTACTTCAATTGTAGACTTTTATTATTAGTAGCAGTAGTAGTAGTAGTTTATTTTTAGTTATTTGTTGTGTTATCTTCTCCTAATCTTTGTTTGTTTATCTTGCGACAGGTTTCCAATGATGATTAACTTAATAAACCTAAAATCAATTCTAACTTAACAAACTAACTAGGGGTTTAATTAGTTTCCGGTAGTCCCAAGCTAGAACCAAGGTGAGGAAACCGGTAGTGAGACAGATCCTTCGGGCTTCTGATATCCGAACCGGATTCTAAACAATGGCTTCTGAAATGGATCATATCTGAGTGACACATTTCTTGTACTTACCAGATGGCTGAATGATCTTCTTGGTAAAGGAAGGATTCCCTACGGGTGCACCGGTGATCTTCGGACTGCATGCCTTTAGGATTATGTTCCACCTTTATCAAGGTTTTCATTCAGCAAATGAGTGCCTTTCATGGCAAAGGTTGGATTCCCTACGGGTGCACTGGTGATCTTCGGATTGCACACCTTTAGGATTATGTTCCACCTTTGTTAAGGACTTCATTCATCTCAGGAGGTTATGGGTTCGGTTAATTAAGTCATTAATCATCAAACCAACTTTATATTTATCTGGCCTATAAATATTAAAGTGTCACTAAAGATAAATAAAATAAAGATTATATTTCTAGGTCTTGTTAGTACAAAACCATTAACCATTGGGGATACTTGTCTTCTGAGCCGACTATAAGAGAGATCCTTCGGTCTTCATGATCGTTAACCTACTTTGGTGATACGATGTTGATAAGGATGGCTATAAGGGAGATCCTTCGGTAAGGAAAGCTAGGGCAAAGGGAGGTGTACGGTGTTCCAAATCGGAAGTGAAGCCTTTAATTCAATAAGAAGATAAGTCTGAGGATCAGAGACTTGACCGCGGTTAGGGAAGCCCGCATTACGCGAGGCTCGGGCGGAGTACCCTCATGTGGACGCACATTGGAGAGGTTTTGCATTCTACTCAGTAGTGGCCCCACTTCTCTATCAAGGAGTCAACACTTCAAGATCACTCTTTTCCTCCTCACAAATAATTAAACTTAACTTTTAACTATAATAATAAACTTAACTACTTATACGGAGGGTCCCGAGATGTGCATAGTTGACCTCTCTACTATTTTATCCTTTTCTTTTATAAAACCAAAACCTTTTTCAAAAACCATTTTTATTAAAGAACCCCTCCGTTTTATTTTTCCTTTTAAAACCCGATCAGTTAAATGATGAAGGTGAAGTGGGGGAAAGTGTGAACTCTGGAATACGATACTCAATACTTACCCTAGAGGCTATACTATACACATCAGGTTCTCTGCCTATGTGTTGGTTTTAGTTTCTACAGTAATTGTTGTTCACTTTATAAATTTAAAACTTGGTAAAACCGATTTAGTAAAAATCAGTCGTTTACCCAAAAACCAAAGTTTTGGATTTAAAACATCCAGTTTTTGGCACCGAGGAAATGACATCTTTTTAATTTGCTAAAACCACACACATCAAGTTTTTTGCGCCGTTGCTAAAACCACTTGACTTATCGGTTTACGTAACACCCCATAACCATTCGTTCGCCTAACTACGTCATTAGGCGTGATTAGCAATATAATAACACGAGACTTAGAGGATAATAATATGGGTTATATTTTAACATGGAAATAACCTAGTTAATAATATTATGTTTATAAATTAATAAAAAGGTGTTTGAAACTAGCTTATGAGTTAGTTTTTATACGAAAATGACAGTGGGATAACTTGAGGGACTATAGTTGCCATCTAGCCAAACAAGAAATATGTAAATGGTAAATAAGTATAAACACACACACAAGTGTGTGTGTGTCGACTTCAACATCAGGAGATTACATCTCCTTCACCAACCCAAACCATAACTTAATAATATGCTTGAATCCAAGCCAAATCAAGGGGTTTTTCAATGCATTAGCAAGAAAGGGATCATCTAAGGCCTAATGAACATCAAGGTACCTTTAATTCGTGTTGAATTTGATGTTAAACCCTTTTTTGATTTGGGTCAAAATCTGGGGTTTTGACAAAACGTGAATTTATGAGTTGTTAGAGGTTTCACTAGCTTTAGGGAGCCTCAATTAGGTATAATTCGGGTATGAATCACATTCTACATGTGCATTTGATTTTGACCATATGATTATGTGAATATGTAAGATTTGGGATTTAACTTCTTGGTTGAAACCCCACATGATTAGTAGTTTTGGGTGACTCTTAGGAGTTGACATAATGATCAAATTAGATGAAATGCTTAAATATCATGTTATGTTGATAATTAGATACGTGGGTATATTTTAGTTAAAGTTAGATTCTTGAAATCAAGTATTTTGGGTGGATGCACACCAAGTGTTTGATGAAATGCCTCAATAGTCTTGTTTGCAAATTGAGGTGATAACTTGATTTGGGTAATCATGGAATTACCCGTATATAAAACGTGAAACACATGTTTAAAATATGAATCACACCATACATGGAAAGTTTAGCCAAATGATAATTGGGACAACGAAATAATGGTGTGAATAAACTCATGAGATGTGTTAGTTATTGGATATGATGACTAACTTAACTAATCTTATGAGTATAGTGAAGGTTGATCTTGTCAAGCTAGGTGCAAGCTTGGATGGAATGGATCAAAGAACAAAACGGGTCAAGCGGATATGAGCCTAAAGTGCAAGTAAATGGGAATGAATACAAGTAAGTTTTGCTTACACCAATGTACTATAACATAGGTTAATTGTTGTAGAATATTAGTCTTAAATCTTGAATGCGTGATAAAGATAAACCCCAAGGGGTAGAAGCTATTAATGGGTCACCTTATGTGCACTCAATACAAAACGTGGTTCATGACCTTAATCAAGACAATGTGTTATGACCAAATGGTGAAATCTATCAAACGGGTCAATAAATAAAGATATGTGAAAAATAATGTTTTAATCTAAATGAAAGCATTTGAATGAAGCCGTTAAGAATGGTGTTAAATGGGTCAAGTTAGTGTCACTTGAACCATAATAAAAACTTGGGTAACATAGTATCATGAACTATGGGTCTAAACGGGTCATATGGTGAATTCGTCATCATTTAAGTCCAACACTTGATGCTTGTTTTCCAAGCATTAAGATTCTTGAGGTTTACAGATCAAATGGTATGCTATTATCATTTGAGTTCTGAGAAGTTAATGTGTCTATCTAGAAATCACGCAGGTAAACGCACTCGCGTATGCATGCTTGATGTTAAGAATAATGGAGGATGAGCACAAGGTATGAATATGGGACACGGGCACCCGGTAAGTCCGTAGCTAATAAAACACCTTCGGGCGAAGCAACATGGGTACTAAAACTACCCACATGAAGTGTGGGTGCAAATCAAGTAAGTTATTTCCATAACTATGTCTAATGCGCGCTAATGCGCTTAGAATCTACTAAACAAGTGAAAACTTGAAAAGGTATGAAAATCTAAGTCCGGAAGGACTTAGAGGTTTTTAAACAAGTCATTGAGTCCAAAACAATGGGTTTGAATCAAGAAGTGTCGCCATGAATGGCTAAATCAAAAGATTTGGCTAGGAGGGGCATTTAGGGAATTTATAAAGATTTACTAAAGGATAAATCTAATAACGGAATCCTAATGAACAAATCGGACAAGCACTTTAGTTGATCAAGTGTCTAATGGCTTGACAACATAAACTACACGCATTGCGCGTGGTCGAATGGTGTTTTGGTTAAGTTTAATGTCTAAATTGGTCGATTTGGGTAAGAGTCGCCAAAAACATTCAAAACTAAGAACCGGATCAAGGTGACATAAACCGGACTATAATTTCAGTCAAACAAAGGTTTATTTAGTCGGCAAGTCAATACTTAGGCTTCGGGAATCATCAAATGCGTTTGCGACATGATTCCCATGCTTAAAAATCACCAAAAAACGATCAGAAGCTGTGCGCGTCCGCGCGATTAAACCGACCGGCCGCGCGCTTAGACCTGCATGTCAGCACGATCTTTAAAATTGCGTATAAAATCGTAGAAAAATCGTTAGGAGGTGTTCTTTATATGCCTGGAAAGCTCTCGGAGCGTAGAACAATTCTTATTTGAAAGTAAAAGTGGGATTGTGGGTTATAGAAGGGGTAAAAGCGATCCAACAGCTACTGCGCAAAAGTTGCAGCAGTTTGTTCTCCTGATAAAGGGCCGTTGGGCCTGGTTCGTTCCGTTTCGACGTGTAACGACTCTCACACTAGTTTAAATGTATTATTGACAACCCACTAACCATTCTTTGTGTGATGGTGCTAGGTAAACATTTAATGGATGACTAGGAGCAAGGATCAAGTCGCGAGAAGAACCGAACACGCCCGAACACTCATCAAGCTTCCGCAATAGAATTCAAGAGTCTCCCGTGAAATTGTGAAATCTCATCATATGTTGTAATAGTTAAAATGTAGAAATCAAAAAGTTTGATCACAATAAATTCAAGCTTTTCTTAAATATCTAAGATTTAATCGGGAGTGGTTTTAAGTAAGGTCCAAACCCGTAGGATTAGGCGTTGATTGCGTGATTACGGGTTAGGGTCTTACAAGTGGTATCAGAGCCATAGGTTTGAGGGATCCGAGTGTCGGGAAGGATACTTGGACTCAAACCGTGCGCTCAAAGTGTTGAAGGGTGTTCGGTTCGAGAGTTGGTCGAGGAATCCGGTAAGTAATACCTATAATAAACATCCGTTTTGATCGGAAATTATTATAAGTAATCAATAGTGATATCGTGTAGATACATGCTATCTCAATAGCTTTATAGGAAAATGGTTAGGTACTCATGGGGCCTATCCAAAAGATTGATTCGGGCAACGAAAATCTCATATAACAAGAATTCTAACATCACTATTGAAGTGATGCATACTAATACTGAAATGTCATGTTACTAATTAATTGAAATCATAAATGTGACAAGGATGATAACATTTTATTTGATCGAGAGAGGATCAAATGATTCACCAAACGAGGTTGTAAAGGGTTTGGGAGCACGGCTGATGGCATGCTCACTAAGGACCAAGTCAAGTAACTCCTCGAGCTAATGGATCGGTAATGAAAGGGAACATAGGAGCAAGTATCAATCAGGTACACGCTCGAAACCATGTCATGCTTATTAGTGTGCAACTTTCACTCGATGAATGATAGTTGCATATAGCAACATAAGAATTGGGAAAACTGGATGGGAATTCACCTTCATAGTACAAATTTCCAAGTGAAACTAAGTTGGAATTGTGCATTATTCACAATAGTGAAGAGCCAATGCAAAAAGGAAAATCTAAACGTGGAAACCAGGAATGAGGAAATCATCCTCTTAAATGTTTAAGACGTAAGGAATACCAGAGTCGTGTAGTGGTCACATCAATGAATATGATCACATAAAGTTTTATGAAACAAAAACACATCGTTGGTTTAAAATGAGTAAAGGTAAAACCAAATATTCCATAAATATCAATAAAAAGGTTTTACCAAATAAAATAGGGGGCACAAGCACGAGCTGAAAAATTTGCATGCATAGGGTGTGATGCCTTAATTATAATAAGTCCGTGTGTACCATATGCGAATTACTTACCCTGGCCAGGTAAGTGTTAAACATATGATACCATGGGTTTCTTATGATTAATACATATACAACCTATGTAACAAAGGCTTAGTAAGTGTGAGGTGCCAGGGGATTTTGGATGTAGTCCACTGTCTAACACGGCAGGGATGCGATCCATGCAAGACCTTGAGCGAGGCACCAGCTAGAATACGTTGGGCTAGCAAAGAGGACAACAAACTGGAGCATTTAGATGTAGTCCACTATCTAACACGGCAGGGATGCGAACCATGCAAGACCTTGAGCGAGGCACCAGCTTATACGTTGGGCTAGAAAAACGGGCAATATACGATACGAGTTATCCTGGGTTGATACAAAGATTGACTTGAACCTTAATCAAGGTTTAGTCATGAATAGATTCAGTTCGGAAATAAACTTGAACCTTAATCAAGGTTGAGTCATAAACATATTTAGCTTGAAAACAGATTTGGACCTTAATCAAGGTTAAGTCATAATTAAACTCGGACTTTTATAGAAGGTTAAATTCGTAAAGAGGGACTTGAACATTAATCAAGGGTTGAGTCATAATCACATTCGGGTAAGCCATGAATCTTGGGATTAATGACCTAAAACAGCGGATTGGGGTCGTGATAGATCAGTAAATCGTTCAACCCTCGGGTTAAGGATGAAAAAGTGTAAAACCGCAATAACATTAGATTGTATTGTTGGTACAATCTAATACAAATCATAATAACGGTTGGATTGTATAGTTATTACAATCGGATGCAAACCGTGATAATAAGAGATTAGTCGATACAATACGTTGTAATGACGAATCAACACCAGGTTTTATGAAAATAAAACCGACCTCGATTTATACTGAGATCGGTAATCCAAAAGAGGACTTTTAGAAACTAAGCGTTCTAAATATATAAACGATTTGAAATCTAAAACTCAAAAGTCTTTAAACGGGTCGGTTGGGGCAATGACCACCAATCGAGTTAGGAAAACGGGAAATTGGGTAAACCCAATAAATGGCAAATTCTTAAAATAGGATTAGCCAAAGAAAGGAAAATGTTAGTGTAAAGAAAGGTTTGTTTATAACATTCTAGCAAACCAAAAAGAAACAAGGGTTGGATTCGGGGATGAATCCAAGAAGCTGGAAAACGACTATATTAAAAAGCATGGTTAGTCTTGGAAACCAAGACAAATTACTTGTTAGTAATAGACGCATAGACATGTATGCATATGCATGCTACAACCGAGTATTACAGTAGATGCCCTAAGGTGCATGATAGAATGGCCCCTTAAACCATTACATCATTCTGGGTAATGGTAGACGGGGATAGTCTACGGATCTAAGGAAGACCTATGAAGAACATAAGTAGCTAAAATGTCGGGTAGGGGGTAAGTATGTAGATATTGCCCCTAGTTAACCGAAATAATAGAATGACTCAAGTCATATTATGAAAGCTAAGGCTTCCATATGATAAAAGTTAGAAAGCCGAGTAAAGGGATACAAACAATAAGTATATAGTCCTACTCGTTAGACTATAGAATGTCAAGGAATTGAGCGGTGCTCAAAATTTATTAGAGACACTAAGATTCTTTGGTGTAACCAAAGCAATAACACAAGAAAGGTTTCGAGGACGAAACCTTTTTAAGGGGGGTAGACTTGTAACACCCCAAAACCATTCGTTCGCCTAACTACGTCATTAGGCGTGATTAGCAATATAATAACACGAGACTTAGAGGATAATAATATGGGTTATATTTTAACATGGAAATAACCTAGTTAATAATATTATGTTTATAAATTAATAAAAAGGTGTTTGAAACTAGCTTATGAGTTAGTTTTTATACGAAAATGACAGTGGGATAACTTGAGGGACTATAGTTGCCATCTAGCCAAACAAGAAATATGTAAATGGTAAATAAGTATAAACACACACACAAGTGTGTGTGTGTCGACTTCAACATCAGGAGATTACATCTCCTTCACCAACCCAAACCATAACTTAATAATATGCTTGAATCCAAGCCAAATCAAGGGGCTTTTCAATGCATTAGCAAGAAAGGGATCATCTAAGGCCTAATGAACATCAAGGTACCTTTAATTCGTGTTGAATTTGATGTTAAACCCGTTTTTGATTTGGGTCAAAATATAGGGTTTTGACAAAACGTGAATTTATGAGTTGTTAGAGGTTTCTCTAGGTTTAGGGAGCCTCAATTAGGTATAATTCGGGTATGAATCACATTCTACATGTGCATTTGATTTTGACCATATGATTATGTGAATATGTAAGATTTGGGGTTTAACTTCTTGGTTGAAACCCCACATGATTAGTAGTTTTGGGTGACTCTTAGGAGTTGACATAATGATCAAATTAGATGAAATGCCTAAATATCATGTTATGTTGATAATTAGATACGTGGGTATATTTTGGTTAAAGTTAGATTCTTGAAATCAAGTATTTTGGGTGGATGCACACCAAGTGTTTGATGAAATGCCTCAATAGTCTTGTTTGCAAATTGAGGTGATAACTTGATTTGGGTAATCATGGAATTACCCGTATATAAAACGTGAAACACATGTTTAAAATATGAATCACACCATACATGGAAAGTTTACCCAAATGATAATTGGAAAACGAAATAATGGTGTGAAAAAACTCATGAGATGTGTTAGTTATTGGATATCATGACTAACTTAACTAATCTTATGAGTATAGTGAAGGTTGATCTTGTCAAGCTAGGTGCAAGCTTGGATGGAATGGATCAAAGAACAAAATGGGTCAAGCAGATATGAGCCTAAAGTGCAAGTAAATGGGAATGAATACAAGTAAGTTTTGCTTGCACCAATGTACTATAACATAGCTTAATTGTTGTAGATATTAGTTTTAAATCTTGAATGCGTGATAAAGATAAACCCCAAGGGGTAGAAGCTATTAATGGGTCACCTTATGTGCACTCAATACAAAACGTGGTTCATGACCTTAATCAAGACAATGTGTTATGACCAAATGGTGAAATCTATCAAATGGGTCAATAAATAAAGATATGTGAAAAATGATGTTTTAATCTAAATGAAAGCATTTGAATGAAGCCGTTAAGAATGGTGTTAAATGGGTCAAGTTAGTGTCACTTGAACCATAATAAAAACTTGGGTAACATAGTATCATGAACTATGGGTCTAAACGGATCAAATGGTATGCTATTATCATTTGAGTTCCGAGAAGTTAATGTGTCTATCTAGAAATCACGCACGTAAACGCACTCGCGTATGCATGCTTGATGTTAAGAATAATGGAGGATGAGCACAAGGTATGAATATGGGACACGGGCACCCGGTAACTCCGTAGCTAATAAAACACCTTCGGGCGAAGCAACATGGGTACTAAAACAACCCACATGAAGTGTAGGTGCAAATCAAGTAAGTTATTTCCATAACTTTGTCTAATGCGCGCTAATGCGCTTAGAATCTACTAAACAAGTGAAAACTTGAAAAGGTATGAAAATCTAAGTCCGGAAGGACGTAGAGGTTTTTAAACAAGTCATTGAGTCCAAAACAATGGGTTTGAATCAAGAAGTGTCGCCATGAATGGCTAAATCGAAAGATTTGGCTAGGAGGGGCATTTAGGGAATTTATAAAGATTTACTAAAGGATAAATCTAATAACGGAATCCTAATGAACAAATCGGACAAGCACTTTAGTTGATCAAGTGTCTAATGGCTTGACAACATAAACTACACGCATTGCGCGTGGTCGAATGGTGTTTTGGTTAAGTTTAATGTCTAAATGGGTCGATTTGGGTAAGAGTCGCCATAAACATTCAAAACTAAGAACCGGATCATGGTGACATAAACCGGACTATAATTTCAGTCAAACAAAGGTTATTTAGTCGGCAAGTCAATACTTAGGCTTCGGGAATCATCAATTGCAGTTGCGACATGATTCCCATGCTTAAAAATCACCAAAAAACGATCAGAAGCTGTGCGCGTCTGCGCGATTAAACCGACCGGCGCGCGCTTAGACCTGCATGTCAGCACGATCTTTAAAATTGCGTATCAAATCGTAGAAAAAATCGTTAGGAGGTGTTCTTTATATGCCTGGAAAGCTCTCGGAGCGTAGAACAATTCTTATTTGAAAGTCGGAGTCGGATTGTGGGTTATAGAAGGGGTAAAAGCGATCCGAACAGCTGTTGCGCAAAAGTTGCAGCAGTTTGTTCTCCTGATAAAGGGCCGTTGGGCCTGATTCGTTCTGTTTCGACGTGTAACGACTCTCACACTAGTTTAAATGTATTATTGACAACCCACTAACCATTCTTTGTGTGATGGTGCTAGGTAAACATTTAATGGACGACCCGGAGCAAGGATCAAGTCGCGAGAAGAACCGAACACGCCCGAACACTCATCAAGCTTCCGCAATAGAATTCAAGAGTCTCCCGTGAAATTGTGAAATCTCATCATATGTTGTAATAGTTAAAATGTAGAAATCAAAAGGTTTGATCACAATAAATTCAAGCTTTTCTTAAATATCTAAGATTTAATCGGGAGTGGTTTTAAGTAAGGTCCAAACCCGTAGGATTAGGCGTTGATTGCGTGATACGGGTTAGGGTCTTACAGTTTATTTTTCCTTTTCACTTTTATTTTCAATTTATTTTTCTTTTTATTTTTGGTCTTCTTTAATATCCCTTTCCATTTTATTTCTGCTTTATTTTCGATGATTGCGGTTGTTTTAGTCTTCATTTGCAGGTATCCTTCAAGATTAGCTGCCTTGGAGAATTCCCATGGAGGAAACCGGAACCACCAATTTCATCAACTTTCTTTTTGGAGGGTTTTTATTTCTTCTTTATTTTCGTTAGAGATCGGTTTGCCATTCCTTGAAGATCGCAGATAAGTACGAAAAAAGTGGAAAATAAGCCGGGGGAAAGTTTTTTCAGAAATTTAAAAACTTAAACTGTTTTCAAACTTGAAAAAAGGTTTTAAAATTATTTTGGAGAAATCCAACTAAAATTTTTAAAAATCAGACCTTTAAAAACAGTTTTAAAATTGAAAAACGTGAGAAACGGAGGTTTTTCTACTGAGCATGCCCGTGCCACATCATGTGGAACGGTCGTGCCATTCCTGCAGACAGACCAGTGGGATATTCAAAGGGCCTTTGACTTGTCAAACCTCATACCCTTCTTTCCCACTCGTCCCTACTGTGGCCATCTGTTGGGTCTAAATTTGGTAGTGTAATGTTATCAACAAGTTAAAGTCAACAAGTCAAAGCTCGGTCAACAAAAGTCAAAGTCGAACGAGTTACGGTCAACACGTAAGGCGACTCGAGAAATCCAGATAATAGATCGATGAGTGAAGCTCAAGTTATGATCAAGATAGGCGCTATGGAAAATAAATATATTTTGTTTAGACAAAATATATTTATTACTTTAGAAAAACGGTTTTCTTGTTTAGTGGTTGTATTTGTAAGTTGTTAACCCTAGGGACCTAAATGTAATTGGTGTAAGTGTGTTTAGGCTATAAATAGAATGATAGATTAGGGTTTTGAACAACACACATGCTAGAGATTTTGGGGGTTTTATTGTATTCATCTTTTGCAAATCATCTAGTGGGTTTTTATTGAATATTTTGTGTGTGTTCATCTCTATTTAATCATCAAAATCAGATTTAAGTTCGAAAACGATCCTACAATTTGGTATCAGAGCTTGGTACTCGAATTTAGGATTTAACCATCTAAAAAATTCGTCGTTCAATCTGATTTCTGTTGAAGATTTTTCATCAAACTGTGTACTTATTTAGTATTTTGCGCACTTATTTCATATTTTGTGCACTTATGTCATATTTTGCGTACTTATTTCATATTTTGCGCACTTATTTCATATTTTGCACACTTATTTCATGTTTTGCGCACTTATTTCATGAGTTTTGCACACTTGTATCATAGTTTGCGCACTTGTATCATATGATTCAAGATGAGAAACCCTAGATCTTTGAGCACTTGCTAAGTGCTCAGACTGCGCACTTGACTAAGTGCTCAGACTGCGCACTTGACTAAGTGCTCAAACAACTGATCTGGGTGAACTGCGCACTTGAATGTGTACTTAGACCACAGAACCACACCTCCTATAAATACTCATAAATTTTCTTACTTTCAATTTTTTTTCGGCAGTTAACTTTAAAACCCTAATTGCTTTCTTAAGCCATCGTCTTGTTAAAGAAAACCTCTCTCTATTCACCCCAAAACACATGGTTTAAGTATCAGATTTAAAGGGTTTCAGTTTCAATTTTTGGGTTCTCTGCATCTGCGCACTTAAGGACTTTGCACTTAAGGACTACGCACTTAAGGACTATGGACTTATTCTTGGACTTTAAACTTTAAAATCAGAAAATCAGACTTAAAATCAACTTTAATCAATGGCTGGTAACAATAACAACTTAACCATGAATCCTATAACCCAAGCTGAACTGGAAACAGGAACCATAACCCGAATCCCTAAGTTAATAGGTGCACAAGATTATGGAACCTGGAAGAACCGAATGAAAGCTTCTACTATGTTAATGACTTTACCCAGTGGACCTCAGTTCAACTCGGGCCTCACATTCCTACAAGAACCACTGATGCAGGAGAAGTGTTCAACACTGATCCCTCCACCTACACCGACCTTGATAAGCAACTGTTGCAACGTGATCACAAGGCCTACGGTGCTCTCACCATGGCATTGTCCAAAGATGTTTTTAACATGTTCGAAGAGTATACCACTGCTCAATCTCTGTGGTATGCCTTGTGTGACTAATATGAAGGAAATTAAGACATGATTCAGAAGAAGCATGACATGGGTCAAAAGGAGTATGACATGTTTTGGAAGCATTCGTGGTGAAAGTTTAAGCAGTCACATCGATTGTTTCATGAATATGCTCACAAAGATGAAGAAAGTCGGGATTCCTGTTAACAACCGCAATTCAATCAAGAAGTTGTTCAATTCACTCCCAAAGGAATGGAGCTTGAAATTCATGACGGTCAGAGAGGACTTTATGATTTTTTCAATGACTTTGTCAGTTGTGATAAATTCCTTAAAGTCATTTGAAAATGATGTCACAAAAGGAGAGATGAATCAAGTCGGTTACGTTCCAATATCAAGTCCACCAACATCAATATCTAGAAACATGGCTTTCACTGCTCCTATAAGCATGAAATGCTCCAATCCATCCTCCATTTTAGCTGGGACTCTTCATAATCTCTCAGCAAACTCTGGAAATGAGATCAAGCCTACAAAGGATTAGTGGTAGTAACCAACGAAAATGAGGTTGCTAAAATGCAAGCACCAAATGCATTGACTGAGGACGACTATGACTGGGCTGAGAAGTTGCAACTGCAAAAAGTCGATAACAACAAAGATCTTATTGGAAAGATTTGTACCAAGGGCATGGTGAGCCAAGAGCAGGATGTGGATGAAAAAGGTAAGAATGAAGCTGTGGAAGAAACATTGATTGCTGAAAAGACTGAAAGCAGCAAGACTGAAAAAGGCAACATGACAGGTAAAGCTGTGAATAAGAAATCAAACAAAGATCATGCGGAGAAGGATCTGGTAAAAAGCATTCCTCTTGAAATTAAAACAAAACTGTGCACACCAACGTGTGTCACAACAGTTGCTTACTGTTTATCCACAATCGAAAAGTTTTAAGAGAAAGAGATGATATTCAAAAAATCAACAATGAAATGAAAGAAAATGAGTTGGCATATCAACGAAAGTTAAATGCAACTCTCGCTGAAATGCAAACTCTTAAAGAATTTGTCCTTAGAAAAGATTTTTTAATAAATGATTTAACAGAAAAGTTAGAAAAATCAAGAAATGAAAACAAATCATCTTCAAATTATTGTGGACAAATGGAATGTAAGCAAGAAGGCTCAAGCTGATCTAGTGGAGTGTTCAAGGCAATCATTTGTTAAAGATGGAATGGATATAAGGATAAAATGGGATCGAAGATCTTTATTTTTACCCTTGAGCAAAAGTGAATATATACCAATTCCAAAACCTCATCCTAAAAAATGATCTGTGTGAAAAGGAATGTGTCAAACCTGAGCCTAGTACTAATATGATTAAAAGCAATGCAGAAGTCACACAAAAGGCAGAGGTTAACATGATGACATTTGTGGTGGAAAAGACTTTGGGGTTGGGTCACCAGGAGCCAGTTACTCAACAGTTAATTGGTTTATTTGGAATAATGAAAAGACTAAAAACCGATTTAAATTTGGATGACTGTACTGGACCTAGACCTAATGTCGATTCAAATGGTGTGGTAAATGTTTGTGATAGGCAAAAACCTATCTCACGTTCTGATGTTTTGTCATGATGATATTGTGCATGAATGTGCTGATTTAAAATCTGCATTTTGTGATGATAAAATGTTTGTGCTCCACCTGTTTTTGTGCCCGCTCTTGAGAATAACAGGTTTGTAAAGTTCTTAACTGAAGAAATTCCAGAGTTTACTCCGTCAACATCATGCAAAGATGATTCACAAAGTGATTCGGAGTTTTGTTCATCCAGAGAATGGGAAAGCTCAAATGACTCGGAAACTTCAGTGTCAGAACTTGATGATAGAGTTAACACTACAAATCAAGTCCATCAAGATTCACTGGAAGAAGATCTGTTTATAGAAGATTGCTCAACTTCAGATGATGAATTAGTGGTGAATGAAAATCACAAGGGGTTAACGATCACAGAGTCAAAAGGTGATGTAAAACTCAATGCTTTCAACAAGTCGAATCAAGCTCAAAACAATCTACATCCCCAATTGCATCACACGGGACAATAAAGCATCAAAAGCCATTCAAATCTTGCTTTAGGTGTGGTAAAGAAGGTCATGTGCTCAAGCAATGTCCAGAAGACACAATCAGATGGTAAAGGCAATGCGGATTGCTTTCCGGATCAAAGGATAAATGCACACATCTTTGAATGTTAGGATGACAAATATTCCATCAAGATCTCACATATGAAGTCGGTTTCATATGATTCAAAGATGAAAAGGACCAAAGCATCAAAACCACAATCTTTTCCTCCAGGTCTTAAACAGAAAATTGTTTCAAAAATTAAATCTTTTACAAAACAATTTTTTAAACCAACACAGGTTTGGCAAATCAAACCAAAAGTTGAAAAAGAAAACTAATGAGGGAAAAAGGTATGGTGTTTCAAGAAGTTAGTTATATGATGAAAAAGGACAAACCAGGACCACGATGGCCTGGGTTCCACTCTCTAATTAATTATTATGAGTGCAGCAACTACCATGGAGGACTGTTAGTAACACGGTTAGTAACAGTGGTTGTTCCAGAATAGGTTTAGAGCGGAAATCTCACAGGTTTGGTTATGGTATCTAACCTGATTGCACATTGAACCGTTGTCACACACTCATTTTCTTGCTGTATATGTTTATGTGTGTCTGATGTGGAAGACTTTATTTTTCGTAAATATTTTTTTAAGAAAATACAAAAAAAATTAATTACAAAAAAAGGGGATTGTACAAAATAAAAGTTTAGGGGGAGTATGAAAATATAGTCTCGGCCATGAGATGTGATTTATGCAAAGAATTCATGATCTTATATGGGAAATGAGAGGAACTAACTTGTTATGTTGCACATGATAGGATCTGAAGGGACGTTACAATACAAGTTAATGATGTGTAGGTAGGTTCAGCCTTCAAGTTGAGTAAACTACTAAAAGGTGAATTAATAATAAATCTACATGAAAAGCTGGATTCCACAGTGTTTTAGGTCTTGCACAAGCTTGTCCAATCATACCACAGGTTGAGAGATCAAAAGCACAGAAAATCTTTTGTGCATAATATAATCAAAAGACACCTAAGAGTGCAAGCTACCAATGCGGGGCTATG
>JAUTDX010004938.1:25000-37086 GCA_030844895.1 Ambrosia x helenae | reverse complement strand
GGGTTGGTTCTCTTAGGATCCCTACCCTATATATAGGATTAAGATCATTTGAGAACTCCCGTGAGTTGTAAGAACCATAGGAACTCACTTTATAACTACACACTTATTTTAATAAAAAATGAATATGTGGTCCAAAATTAAACAATAATAAAATATTGAATAAACTATTAATATACTTACATGGGGTAAAAATCTTTTACACCGTGTAATTCGACGTAAATTCATGTATTTTTTCTTTTTTTTATGGCGGCGCTTACGTGTTTTTACACAGTGTGCAAAAAAAAGTTTTTTAACGCATTTTATGTCGAGTTCTCGCAACTCCTCGAGTTCTCAACGGATCCTAACCCTTGATATATGTGTGGTATATATATAGATGAAGGCTAACGTAAAAAGGATCTTAGCGTAAAACGTATAAGAAGGATTATTAGCCACAGATTAAACTAAGATAATCAGGGACACGATGGTAAAATCATTACGTCATTAAAGTTTCACCCCCATTTTCAAAACAGCCGTAACTTTTTCGTACGCATTCTTTTTTTAAAAACACTATACCATAAAAACAAACTTTTTATCCTCTTTCATTTGCATACCGTATTACTATACTTCAAAAAAATTGTTGGGTTGATAACTTGCGTTTTATTGAGGGTATACTTGCATTTTAGAAACGCAAGTTATACCTGGTAAGACGAACTGATAAAGCGACCTAATAAAACGCAAGTTATAAATGCTAAAACCCAAGTTATACATGCTAAAACGCAAATTATACATGATAAAACACAACTTATACATGACTTTGAAGTTGTATAACCTAGTTAAATCTGCAGATACAAAACCTAGATTAGTATACATCTCTCGGGAAAAACTGATTGGCATCAAGTTCGTGTTCGTGTTCATTTATGTCGTTCGTTTAAAACCTAAACGAACGGTTCATGAACGAACATAAACGAACATAAAAATGTAAACGATTTTGTATTACTTAAAAAACCAAATTATTAATTTGTTATGTTTATACAAGTAGCTAAACCCAATTAGGTTTATATTTAAATACACATAACTTCTATGTACTTTACATAACTTAAACAAACACAACATTTGTTCATGTTCATATCGTTTAACTAAACGAGCAAGTTGTTGTGTTCGTGTTTTTCGTCTATTAAATAAACGAACATAAATGAACTTCCTGTTGAATAAGTTCATGAACGTTCGGATTCATATACAGCCTAAATTAACCTAGATTCAGATAAGGATAAGCTATCAACATCTTTTGAATTAGTGTCGCTGCTTAATATCTCTACAGCTGATAGCATAAGACATTTCCAACTAGTTGTTTTGCATATGGAATACCACTGAGAAATAATAACAAGTAACTAGATTGTCCATAATAAGACTAAACTAGTTGTATCTGTTTCTGGAATTGTGGATATGAATAAATAATGATAGCTTACCTTTCGACCACCATAAATAAGGATGCCACCACAGAGAAGGAAGTATAGTTCTTCTTGTATTATTGAGGGTATACTTGCATTTAGAAACTTGAGTTATACCTGATAAGACGACCTGATAAAACGACCTAATAAAAACGTAAGTTATACATGAAAAAACGCAAGTTATACCTGATAAAAAAAATGCAAGTTATATCTGATAAAAAATGCAAGTTATACTTCATAAAAACGCATGTTATCAACCCAACAAATTTTTTTTTAAAGTATGGCAATAAGGTATGCAAATGAAAGAGGAAAAAAAGCTGTTTTTATGGTGTATTGTTTTTTTAAATAATGTCATATTGAAAAAGTTATAATGATTAAAAGCTGGGGTGAAATTTAACAATGGTAGGTTATACCTATTTTATCCTTCTCCTTCTCTTTTGAAAAATCCAACGTATATATTCACCAAAAACTATCTCTATATATACAGAGAGAGACTTACAACTACCTAACATTTAATTTAACCACCCACCTTATGGTGGAGTAGTAAGCCAAGTGATGGTTAGAGCCTACCCTCTTAGAGGGGACAGGTTCGAATCCTGATGGCAACCCTGGTTTTCTATTACCGTGCATTTACTCCAGAGAAGCTTGCCTCTTGTGGAGGGTGCAACATCTGTCAAGTGGCAGGTGGCGGAAAATTTTCTGGGGGGAGCCTTATGCCTACCACCACCTCAGCGTGGAACCGGTTTAGACAACATAGTCGAGGTGTGTGAGTGAGGACAGAACCGACAAGCGCAGATCTGAAGTACTCTGCCACCTCCCGAATGAGACCTTCACCTTCCAAAAATACTTAATTTAAAATAATGCTTTAAGGAAAATATAAGTTAACTTTACTCATTCAATTCAAACACAAAACACAACTTTTAAGATATAAATTTTCATTAAATTCTTTCTTCTTAATAATTATGAACAATTATTATTATTCTATATCTTTTTTGTTCTTTTAGGTTATAAATGTTATAAAGTTTTCTAACGACATTAGATATCTTTAACTAAATTATGATTTTCAGAATTGCTTGCCCATGAAAACAAAGTATCTTTAAGGGTGTTGAAAAAAGTTAGCCGCTAAAAAAACCAATGTATCTATATCTACACAAAAAAAAAGTCTAAATACTAACAAAATCAGTATATGTATAATGTATATACAGGGAATAGTTATTTGAGTAGAAAAGAATTCAAAGATTCATTCAAATATCCTAAATAGGGTTAATGTTTATCGAACAATTTGTGAACTGTGTGATGGGAAGTTCGTTCGTGTTCGTCGTTTAATAAAGGTACGAATAAGAAATTTTGTTTGTTTAGTTAAACAAAATCACATGAACAAAAGCCGCGTTCATTCATTCGTTTATGTTGGATAGTTCATTAGAGATTTTTACTCTTTATTTTTAATTAAGTATTTCAAATACTAAATTATTTAATAAATATTAGGGTATTAAAATTATATATTAGTATTACTTCTTCACCTGTTTTGATTAATCATTATTTTGGATGGATAAAAAGAGGGTTTCAAGTTTAATATGATAATATATGGTGTTTTTTAGACACTATTTATAGTAGTTGTGTGATTAAGATCATGTCAAGGACGTTTGGATAATTGGGTTACTAGTTAGTATATTTGGTAAATAATGTTTGCGATGAAAAATAATAATTTTATTCGAAATCTAGTATGTGTTAGTTTGTGCTTGTTTTGTTACGAACACTCGTTTGTGTTTGTATGTGTTCATTTGTGTTTATGAAGGTTCTTTTGTGTTTGTTTCCGTTCGCTTTTGTCCGTATCTAAATTTAACAAACAAACAAACACGACAGAAAATCTCGTTCAGTAAGTGTTCATGGACTGTTGATGAACACTTTATTTCCTTAACAAATGAACATTTAACAAAACCTTATTCGTGTTCTTCCGGTTCATTTTGTAATCCTAATCCATAACCTAACCGGCATAGGTATAGTGTACATCTAGTTTGGATTTAAAACCAAATTCCAAAAGTACAACGTACCATAAATCTTAAACGACAAATGAATTTGTGAGTGTTTTTTTTTCTTTCTTATGTGGCACTGGCTAGCGGCCGGCGATTGCTCGCGTGAGGGTGTTATGGGTAAGGGTTAGCGGGTTTTTTTTTACCAAATATATTTAATTATTTACCACATTTAAAAAAAAACATTAAACTAAAATAAAATAAAATTTACACTAAAATAAAAACACAAACATTACACTAAAAAAAAAAGAAAATTACACTAGACAAAAAAAAAATTACACTAGACAAAAAAAAAATTACACTAGACAAACCACATGATCATAAAAAAAACCTAGCCACGTAGGTGATTTCCCGAACGCAACATTTGCCACGCTGAAACGTGGTTAAACGGGTGGCCAACCTTGCGACGGTACTCCACGTGGTAAACGCGAGGACCACGTCTTCTTTCTCTCCCGCGAGATCTCTCCTCACCTCCCTGTACGCGAGTTCGAAGTTTTTACACTTCGATTTTAAGTCCCCGAATTTGTGGGAGATGGAGTCGTTGGTACGGTACCCCCCACAAGGAGACCAAACTCGTGTAGCACCCGGTGCCACTGCTGGCCGCGTGAGTTCGGCGAACCACCGCCGTTGCACCACGTTCACCGTGCACCTGTTGGTAGGCGAGCACGAGTGCTAGTTCTTCTTCTTCGGTCCAAGGAGCCATGGTTGAAGGTTGAAGGTTGTGAGGTTTTATTTGAAGGTTTGTTGAAGAAGAAGAAGTTGAGGGTTAAATAAATAGGGGAGGTGGGTGAAAAAATTTAATAAAAGTAATTAATTTTTGAATTTAAAACATTTGGCCAGCCGCTAACGACGCGAGCTGGCTCACGTCTAATCGCTCGCAGCAGTCATCGCGTCAGTCTGTTGTCGCTAACGGAGCCCACGTGGATAAAGCTGTGACTCACGGCACTGCTCGCAGGGCCACAACAGAAACAGACAGTCTTACAGGAGATGCATGATATTACACTGGTCTTTTTAATAGCATTTCCATTCCATTTGTAGACTGGGATTTTAGCTAACAAAAAATTAAAAAAGAAAAAAAGTTCCACCGATGGGCCTTCTCTTGTTCTCTGTTGGGCTCAAAACAGCTGGGCTTATTTACTAAAGGGCTACAGAATGGAATTAACCAGTCACTGTAGATCAGCAGATCATTGGTCCCCTGTGTAGAATAGAACAAATTGATTTCTTTTCAAATCCAAACCGGTTTTGACTTTGACCGTTCCAAGTAAAACTTGTCACGTCTTGAAACCATTTTAGTTACATCCTGGTCTGAAACGCTGGTTTCGGTTTGTTGAGCTAACTGGCTCATAATCCGAGCTTAAACTTAAGTTTGTTATTTGTAAGTTTGAATCCATGTTGTAAGTTGCACCCTATAATTGAAAGTCAGGTGATGATTATTTAAAGGTGACCGATTGATAATAAAGACTTAAAAATTGTTATTATTGAAGACACAAAATTATTAAGAAAAAAATGCCAATGAGGCATTTGAACCCTTTTGATAGTAACACATCACTAACAAAGAGATAGTTGGCATCTTTTCTTGGGACAGCCTAGCTACCCACATGCCCCCTCGCTTAAGTTATCCTTTAGTTTTTTCTTCTTTCTTTATTAATTATATTACTTTTTTTTTACATATATATATGAAATGCTCAGCAAACAACCTCCTCTAATTGATTCTCTCCCACAAACTTATTTCGTTAGTTGCATTAATCTATCAGATCTGCAATCATTCTATCCCTCTCTCTCAAGGTACTCTCTATCCCCCTCTCTAGTTGAGGCATCTGTATGTGTACCAATTCAAAATTTGTTGTTATCATCTATTAAGTGATGAATCATGTTTTATGACCCCCCCCACCCCACCCCACCCCACCATCTCTCTACATATGTTACACATGGCGGAACCAAGTGGTCAAGAATCTATGACCTCTCGGTCACAAGAACTTGTTGAACGTTTGCATATAAAAGAATTGAGTTTTTCTCTTCAAAAACATGAATTCCACTTACTTATAACTTATAGTTGATAGTGAAAAGAATCTTACGATAACTCCTGACTAGAAAGTTTTTGTTCCACCACTATATATTTATACGCAAGGCCGCTAGAGGTGGGCCGGGTGTCACCGGCTCAGGGCCGGACTCTTAAATGGGCCCGAACGTTTTTTTTAAATATACGCCTATATATATACTAAATTCTATATTTAGGATATATATTTGTGTTTTATATATTAAAGTCTTGTTAGTAAATTGGAAAAACCATGTTAATTTAATGTTGAGATCTCAAGTTCAATCCTTGGCTCTACCACTATACTCAAATTTTTTTTTTTTTATAATTCATTCCTCTTTACAAAAATTTGAGCCCAAATTTTTTTTTTACCCGAGGCCCAATTTTTTTTTTTTTTTTTTTTTTTGGCATTTTCAGAGACGGCCCTGTTTATACGCGTATAATGAAGTTGTTATTTTCTTTGTTTTCATGTCCAAAGACTATAATCATAACTCATAAGCCATGGCAACTGAGGCACCAAGCTGGGCAGATCAATGGGGTGCGGGGGATCGGTGCTATCGAAGAAGAGAAGATGGAGGTAAAGAAAGAAAACGATAACAAGAAGAGTGGTTCAACACCGTTTGCCAAAGACTCAAGAATGGGACATCGAATGGGATCAAATGGCTAAAAAATATATTTCAAAAGAAGAAGTCTGACTCAGATTCTAAATAAACTTTTTCTTTAAGCTCAGATTTGTACCACGTTTGTAATTTCAAAATTCAAATTTGTATCATTCCCATGTTTCCTGAAACTTTAATCTAGACTTCTTATTTTTATACAACAATTTTTAACATCTATAATTATCGTCTAACATGAAACACACAATGATTTGAAGCCACATTAATTTTGTATAGGGCAAATAGTATATCATTATGCCATTAGGTCACCGATTAATGCTGATTATATCAATGTTCTCAGGACCGGACCGACGTCGACCAGTCTTCTTACCGGTTCACTGTCAGACCGGTCAAACCGTTCGACCGGATTTAAAAACCGATGTTAGATATATATGTATGTATATAATTAAAAAAATAGAACAAGAAATATATAAATTAATAAACCTAAATGACAAACCAAGTGTCCAAGACCTAATCCCATTACCACCCTCTGTGTGTAGTTTCTCTACCTACCAAAAAGGAAGAATAATATTGTTCCGCTAGTCCCAAAACTACTGTACTACCACCACTCCACAACCATTGCTCAATGCAAATCTATACATCGTTCGGTTGAGGAAGGAAAAGACAAAGGTAGAGAAAGATAAACATGTGAGGAAGAAGAAAACGACCTGCAAATCATTCGATTGAGGCTGTAAAGCGGATAATCGGTGTGTTGTTGAGGCCATGAAGCATGGACAGTAAGTAAGATGTTGATCTTGGGCTTATGAGTGATGAGGTTTACACCCAGTCGGACCTTGTTTTCAACTGGTTTTACGGTCCAACTGCCGGTACGACGGTCCAACAACTGGTTCGCTGCATGACCGATCTGATATCCTGACCTGGGCGGCACAGTCCCGGATCCTGTCCGGTCCGAGTTTGAAAACAATGGATTACATATTCTATACTGTCAAAACCATGGTCATCATCATACTCAGTTAATCCCACATATAGCAAAACTAAAGTAGGGTCTGAGGAGGGTAAGATGTAGACAGCCTTACCTCTACCCCTAAGAATAGAGAGGCTGCTTCCAGTGAGATCTCCGGCTCGATGTGGTTCGTATCAAGCCTTGGAGATAAAGCACAGAACACTTAGCAATCGGGACAAACCGGATCGGTGCATGTACCCCTTTGTCTTTTGGCTATCAACGCCACCACATGATGCATGATTAACCGTCCGTTGTTTTTAACGTTCTTTTCACGAAATTAGTAAAATAACGTTAAAACTAGTGCAACTTTACTTTTGCCCTCCGAGGGTCACACATATATATATTATATGTGCACACCGTAAGTGGGGCGTACTGTCAAAACCATGATATTAAGTCAAAATACTTCTTGGTAATACCAAAAAAAACCCAACCCAAATGTTTAAACCCAACAAATCAACAATGAAACAATAAAAGATCAATATAAACTCTAACTCTACACAAGATTATCAATGCGATAACATGTACACTCTCTACCAATCAAAACATCAAAGAGATATTATGAAGGTGATTGAGGCAATTTACCATAACATGGTAATAAATCGAGGTTGCGGGTCTTCTTTCATAGCTCTCATCCCTAAAGAATCTGATTATGTTCAATGAATTCCGACCTATTAGTCGATCTTATCGGGTGCATCTCAAAGATTTTTTCTAAAGTCATAAAACAAATGGGGTTCCCGGAGAAATGGAGAACGTGGACAAAGGGCATTTTGGAATCATTTAGAGCATCGGTTTTGGTAAACGGTTTACAAACAAGAGAATTTCAATTCTTCTGAGGCGTCAAACAAGGTGATCCTCTCTCTCCATTTTTATTTATGATAATGTCTATATTGACATATGGGATGAAAACAACATTAGAAACATAACACGGCTAATGAGATGCTTCTTTCTAATACCGGGGCTAAAGATGAATTATAATAAGATGAGTTTATTCAGAATTGGAGTGGGGAATGAAGATGTGGATATCATGGCAAAAACAATTTGGAGTAGAGTGGTAGCTTCCCATGCAAATACTTGGGTCTGCCAGTGGGAGTTAACATGTACCAAATGAGATGTTGGAATAATGTAATTTAATGTTTTAAGACAAGATTGTCGAAATTGAAAGCAAAGAAAGTCTCTTTCAGAGGGTGTGTGGTCTTATTAAGGGCTATTTTAGATAGCCTTCCGGTCTATTTTTTTCTCATTATATACAAAGCCCCTAAAGGTGTGATTGAGTCGCTACAAGCACTTAGGCATCCTTTCTTTTGGGGTGGTGATTAGGATAAAGCGAAGATGAACTGGGTTGCCTGGGAAAGAGTCATTGGTCCAACAAATAAAGGGGGACTCGCGTTGGTTCTTTCAAATTATGAATGAAAGGTTGTTGATAAAGTGGTGACGGAAGTACTACAAAGACAAGGTGTCACGGCCATCCATTATCAATCAAAGTCGTGGTCTTATATTCCAATCAAGGTCGGGATGTATCGATCATGGAATGCTATTAATATGATAGGAAATGACGTTTGGGATAAAAATATGAATATTTCGGCTCTCATAAAGGGGAAAGTTGGTAATGGGGAAGATATCATATTTTGGATTGATTGGTGGATAAGTGGCAGCCCACTTAAGGAATGCTTTCCGAAGTTGTTTGTGATCGAAAATCAGAAGAATGTTTCACTAACGAAGCGGTTAAAGAGGTGGGAATGGAAACGTGCACCATGTGGATCTATGGAATAGACGGAATTGCAGAAGTGCAGCCCACTGTTTGCTGGTACACAGTTAAATCTGGGACATGATACTCAGTCTGGGAAGGGAATTTGGATGGGGTCTTTTATGTTTCATCATGCAGAAATTATTATCAAGTTATGCCACTCCTTTTTATCCATTTTATTAGTCAAATGAGTGCCAAAGAAGGTGTGCATATTTGCTTGGAGAGATGAACAAGACAAGCTACAAACACTGAAAGATTGAACAGAAGAAGACTTTTCCATGGGCCGATACGTTGTAAGCTGTGTGGTGAAGGAGACGAAAACGCTAATGTTTTATGTACCTCTTGCAATGTAGTTGCTATGATTTGGGAAAGGATAATTAGGTGGTGCGACATTCCCCCGGTGTATGCTTTTTAGGCAAAAGATTTGTTCAACATGTACAAGACTATCAATATGATCGAGAAAAAAAAGGAAGTTGCTAAGAATATAATACTAGCCGCAAGTTGGACAAATTGGAAGGGGCGGAATGGATCAACATTCGGAGGTAAAAGAGTAAACTTAGATGGATTGCTTGGCGAAATACAATTAGCTACTTCTTTTATATGGGTGAGGCATAACTTCAAGCAAATGGGGTGGACATGGGAAAGGTGGGCGGCATTCGACATTCCCATCACTTGATTGTTTTGTTTTATTTTACTTGGTTGGTTTTGTTTGTATCTAACAATCATAAGGTGTGTATTGGTGATGTACTTAGGTTGCGACTAGTATCTTACTAGTTTCTAACGTTGTAAATATTTTTGGATGGAATGATAATGAAAGTTGCTGATAAAAAAATTGCAGGAGTTAATGTAATTGTACCGATGGCCATCACGTGTTAAGTGTTATTTGTAATAATAGAGATAAAGAAATGCTAATAATGTTGACTTCTTTAATGAAAATCACGTCATAACATTTGATGGTTTTCTCTAGGTATTATATTCCCGACTAAATAATAGATAGAAGTTCATTCATTCTAACCAATTTAGTTGCAAGTTACAATATATAAAATAAAATGAAAAAAAAACTTACCAATGTGTTAGATGAAGGTTAATCTTGAATCAGAAGTAAAATTAGAGATCAATTTGATGTGTTTTTATTAAAGTTTGATTTATTACACTTAACAGAATCGTAATAGATTTTGAAAAGGCGTAGTTGTCTAGGAAATTTAGTAGAACTATAAATATAGGTGTAGGTTATTTGTGTGTTTCCTTGTAAGTTCAATAGTTTGTTTTATTAAGACTATGGGAGTGGGGAGGGGGGGGGGGGGGGGGGGGGGGGAAAGAGGGGGGGGAATTGCCATGTGGCACTTGTGGGGTCCATTTGGGGGGGGAAAAAATTGTGGGGAGTGAAGGGGGGGAAGAGTGGGGGGGAATTGACATGTGGCATTTCTTTTTTCTTTTTTTTTTTTGTTTTTTAAGTAATAAATATAACAATATTAATAAAACATAATTAAAAACATTAATAATTAATAATAAACTACAAAATAAAAAATATAAAAAACATGAAATAAAAAAATACATGAACTAAAAAAAATACATTAACTAAACAAATACATCAAACATGTTTTTAATCATCACTGTCGGATGGGTATTGTCTTGGTACAGTCCAAATATGCTCAACCAAATCCGCTCGAAGGTTGTGATGTGTTTGAGTATTTTTTATTTCCATGTTGTTTAACGATCTTTCTTCATCGGTAATGTTTCCTTGACTTGATGGTGGTGCGTCACCAAAATACTCGCATATTGCACGCCCTTCGTCTTCCAAAATCATGTTATGTAAAATAATGCATGCATACATGATATTTTTTATTTGCGCTTTTTCCATCATTCGACATGGCATAGACAAAATGCGCCATCTTTTTTGTAAAACACCGAAAGCTCGTTCAATGTCTTTCCGTGCAGCCATTTGAGCTTTGTTAAACTTTGTTCGCTTATCGTCTAACGTAGTCCTCCGTGTAAACGCTTTTACGAAAACGGCCCAATCAGGGTAAATTCCATCTGTTAGAACATACCCGTACTTGTATTCTACCCCGTTTACATAAAAAGTTCCTTTCGGTCCAACATCATTTACAAGATCGTTGAAAATTGGGGATTGATTAAGAATAGTTATATCGTTGTTCGAACCGGGCACACCAAAAAACGCATGCCAAATCCAAAGATCTTGTGATGCAACCGCTTCAAGCATCATACAAGGCTTTTTATGATATCCACTTGAGTGTTGACCTTGCCATGCAGTTGGACAAAGTTCCCACTCCCATTTCATACAATCTAAACTCCCGAGCATACCAGGAAAACCATGTTTTTCGTCGTGGAATTCCAAGAGTTGTTGTACGTCACTAAACGTAGGTTTTCTCAAATATTTTTTTAAATATAGTTCAATGACGTACGAACAAAAAAAGTGGAGACTTTCCCTGGCCGTTCGGGCCGACATCTTTAGATAGTCGTCCATTATGTCGGAAGTTTGCCCGTAACCTAAGTGTCTTAGCGCGGCTGTGACCTTTTGAAACGTGGTAAATCCCAACTCACCACGCGCATCGGGCCTTTGTTGGAAATATTCGTAATTATTTTCTAAATCGTTTGATATTCTTATAAATAAATTACGACTCATACGAAAACGCCGCCTAAAAATTTTTTCATCGTATCTTGGTTCGGGCGAGAAGTAATCACGTACCAATAAATCATTTGCGGCTTGTCGTTCACGAACTATATACTTTCTACGCTTTGGTTCCGAGGTCGCTTCATCATCATCCGCTACAACTTTAACGAGTGTCTGAATGGTAGCCATTATCATCTCCGCACCGTCATCAGATGATGAGCCCAAAGCGAGTTCAGCAAACGACGAAGACGAACTGGAACTTTGGTCCGACATCTTGCAAGTATATTTAACAAAAAGATTGTTTCGAAAGGATTTTATACAAATAGGAGATTGTGGGTTTGAGTATTTTTGAGTGTGTGTGGTTTATATATATATATATAGATTTTAGAATTTTTTTTTTTTTTAATATTACCGTTGTCAAACGGTTATAATTTTAAATTTTTTGTTTTTTTTTTTTTAATAATCAAACGGTCCATTTTCAAACACCCAATCAACTAATGCCACCTCACCCAAACCATTGCCCCCCCGCCCGGCTTCCCCCCACCGCCCAACCCTCCCCCCCCCCCACTTACCGCCCCAGGGGCCGGTGTTCCCGCCC